>PVKU01007212.1:0-91061 GCA_004027475.1 Anoura caudifer
TCATCACCAAGCCCTTATTATATGAAATGTTAAAGGGACTTATCTAAGAAAAAGAAGATAAAAAATATGAACAGTAAAAAGACAGCAAACTCACAGGTATTAACAACCAGACCTAAAACAAAAGCCAACTAAGCAAACCACTACAACAGGAGCAGAAACACAGAAATGGAGATCACATGGAGGGTTATCAGCAGGGGAGTGGGAGGGGGAGAGAGGGGGACAAGGTACATAGAACAAGTAGCATAGATGGTAGGTAGAAAATAGACAGGGGGAGGGCAAGAATAGTGTGGGAAATGTAGAAGCTAAAGAACTTATGACGCATGGGCATGAACTAAAGGGGGGAATGTGGGTGGGAGGGGGTGTGCAAGGTGTAGGGTAATGAAGGGGGGAAAATGGGACAACTGTAATAGCATAATCAATAAAATATAATTTAAAAAAAAAGATCATACACCATGACAAAGTGGGACTCATTCTTGGGATGCAAGCTTGATTCAATATACCCAAATCAACCAACATGATACACCACATAAACAAATTGAAAGATAAAAATCACATTATCATATCAACAAATGCAGAAAATGCAAATGCACTGAACAAAATCTAGCACCCATTTGTGATAAAAACACTTAGCCTGGTGGAAATAAAGGGAACATACCTCAACATAATGAAGGCCATATATGACAAACACACAGATAATATCATACACAATGGGAAAAAACTGGATTTCTGGCCAAGATGGAGGTGTAGCTGGACACGCTGTGCTTCCTCTAACAACCAAAATTAAGGACAACAAAAATATAGAACCCCCCCAAAAAACCCCAACCAGGACAAAGAGAAAATTGAATATTGCGGGAGTCTGACAACATCACCTAGACCCGTAAGAGGGGTGGAGTCCATGGCCAGGGAGAGTTGGGTCGCGGTGGCATAAGCCTGTGTCCTGGGCACACGGTCACTCCACACGCACAGGCGGCAGCGTTGCCGAACGGGAGCAGACCTGGTGACGCATACAAGGCAGCTGGCTAAGGACACTTATTTGTGCACAGATAAACCAGGTGAAAACGGGCAGTAAGACTTCCTGATGCAGGGCCCGAGCGCTGGGAAGTGAAGCCTAAAAGCACCATTGAAAACACTTGTGGGGCTGAGGTTCCGGGAGGGAGTCCTGGCCTCACAGGAGAGTTCGTTGGGGAGACCTGCAGGGTCCTGGAGCATGCGCAGCCTCACCCACATGGAAGTCAGCACCAGAGGGGCCCAATTTGATAGGGGAAAGAGATTGAGGGGACTGGAAGCTGTGAGAGAATGCTGAGCAAGTGCCATTGTTCTATCTCAGACCCCGCCCCTACATCCAGCATCACAACCCAGTGACTGGGCTGCTCTGCCCTGGGGAACACCTAAGGCTCCACCCCTCACTACGTAACAGCCACGACCAGACAAAAACAGAAAGACCAAAACCTAGGATGGCTCAGATGGGAAAGCAGACTGGGGCCTCAGAGCTGATTCATCTGAGCGACCAGGAGGTAGTCAACCTATCAGATGCAGAGCTCATAGCACTGGTAGCCAACCTATCAGAAGCACAGTTCAAAACTGGTGATTAGGAAGCTCACAGAATTGGTTGATTTTGATTGCAAATTAGAGGAACAAATGGAGGCTACAATAAGTGAAATGAAGAAAAACACACAGGGAACCAATAGTGATGGGAGGAAAACTGAGACTCAGATCAATGGAGTGGACCAGAAGGAAGAAAGAAACAACCGAACAGAAAAGAAGGAAGAAACAAGAATTCAAAAAAATGAGGAGAGTCTCAGGAACCTCCAGGACTTCTTTAAACATCTGAACATCTGAATTATAGGGGTACCAGAAGGGGAAAAGGAAGAGCAACAAGTGGAAAACTTATTTGAACAAATAATAAAGGAGAACTTCCCCAATCTGGCAAAGGAAATAGATTTCCAGGAAGTCCAGGAAGCTCAGAGAGTCCCAAAGAAGGTGGACCCGAGGAGGAACACACCAAAGTACATCATAATTACATTAGCCAAGATTAAAATGAAGGAGAGAATTCTAGAAGCAGCAAGGGATAAAGACACAGTCACCTACAAAAGAGTTCCCATCAGACTGTCAGCAGATTTCTCAAAAGAGACCTTCCAGGCAAGAAGGGGCTGGAAAGAAGTATTCCAAGTCATGAAAGGCAAGGACCTACATCCAAGATTGCTCTATCCAGCGAAGCTGTCATTTAGAATGGAAGGGAAGATAAAGCACTTCTCAGATAAGGTGAAGTTAAAGGAGTTCATCATCACCAAGCCCTTATTATATGAAATGTTAAAGGGACTTACCTAAGAAAAAGAAGATAAAAAATAGGACAGTAAAAAGACAGCAAACTCACAGATATTAACAACCTTACCTATAACAAAAGTGAACTAAGCAAGCAACCAGACCAGGAGCAGGAACTCAGAAATGGAGATCACATGGAGGGTTTGCAACAGGGGAGTGGGAGGAGGAGAGAGGGAGAAAAGGTACAGAGAATAAGTAGCATTGACGGTGGGTAGAAAATAGACAGGGGGAGGGCAAGAATAGTGTGGGAAAAGTAGAAACTAAAGAACTTATGAAACAAGGTCATGAACTAAAGGGGGGAATGTGGGTGGGAGGGTGTGTGAAGGGTGGAGGGGAATGATGGGGGAGAAATGGGACAAATGTAACAGCATAATCAATAAAATATAATTAAAAAAAGAAAAAACTAAAAGCATTTCCCTTAAGATTAGGAGCAAGACAGGAATGTCTGCTTTCACCACTCTTATTCAGCATAGCACTGGAAGTCCTATCCACAGCAATCAGACAAGAAAAAAAGAGTCATCCAAGTTGAAAAGGAAGAAGTAAGACTGCCATTATTTGCAGATAACATATTACTATATATAAATAACCCTAAAATGTCTACCAAAAAACTACCAGAACTGATGAGTTCAGTCAAGTACCAGGATAGAAAATAAATATTCAGATACTGTTGTATTTATCTTTTTAATTGTTGCTCACGTACAGTTGTCTCCATTCCCTGCCCCCACTCCTCACCCCCTCATCCCTCCCCACCCTACCCCCTTTAGCTTTGTCCATGTATCCTTTATACATGTTCCTTGATGACTTTTCCCATATTTTCCTCCATTATCCTTCTCCCCCCTCCCCTCTGGTTACTGTCAGTTTATTTTTTTTCAATGTCTCTGGTTATATTTTGCTTGCTTGTTTGTTTTCTTGATTAAGTTCCCAATTCAAAAGAACCTATGTACCCCAATGTTCATAGCAGCACAATTTACAATAGCCAAGTGCTGGAAGCGACCTAATTGCCCATCAGTAAATGAATGGATCAAAAAACTATGGTACATTTATAGAATGGAATACTACACAGCACAAAGAAAGATGGAGCTCCTATCCTTTGCGAACAGTATGGATGGATCTGGAGAGCATTATGCTAAGTGAAATAAGACAGGCAGTGAAAAACACATACCATATGTTATCAACTATAAGTGGAAACTAATAAACAAAACAAATAAGCAAGCAAAATATAACTGAAGAGATTTTTATACACCTGTAATGTAGTATCAGAAAGGGAAGCTAAGAAGACAATCCCGCTTACAATTGCATCAAAAACACCTAGGAATAAATCTAACAAAGGATGTAAAAGACCTGTACTCAGAAAATTATAAAACAACAAAGGAAGATACAAATAAATGGAAATATATACCAGGTCAGAATTAACATCATTAAAATGTCCTTACTACCCAAAAAAATCTCTGGATTCAATGCAATTCCTATCAAAATACCAATGGAATTTTTTTTTACTAGAACTAGAACACATAATCCAAAAATGTATATGAAGCCACAAAAGACCTGATGTAGCCAAAACACTGATATCAAACTATAGTACAAGGCTGTAGTACTGAAAATAGCATGGTACTGGCATAAAACACACATACATTAGATCAATGGAACAGAATACAGAGCCCAGAAATCAATCCACAACTATAAGGTCAATTAATCCATGATAAAGGAGGCAAGGACAAAGATGGTGTATTCAATAAATGATGCTGAGAAAATTGAACAGATACATGTGAAAAATGTAAATAGAACATCTTCTTACATCAGATACAAGAATAGACTGAAAATGGGTTAAAGACTTAAATGTAAGACTCCAAACCATAAAACTCCTAGAGTAAAGCATAGACAGTAAAATCTCTGACATTTCCTTTAGTGATATTTTTTTGTCTGATATCTCCGGCGAGGGAAACAAAAGAAAACCAAACAAATGAGACTACATCAAACTAAAAAGTTTTTGCAAAGCAATACAAACCATCAACAAAATGCAAAAATAACAGCCTGAATGGGAGAGGATATACATCAATGATACATCTGATAAGAAGTGAATATTCAAAATTTATAAAGAACCTACATAACTCAACACTGAAAAAATACTAGCAATCCAATTAAAAATTGGCAGAGGACTTGAACAGACATTTCTATAAAGAGGACATACAGATGGTCAATAGACATATTGAAAGATGTTCAACATTACTTATCATCATAGAAATGCAAATTAAAACAACAGTGAAATATTACTTTGCACCTGCCAGAATGGGTATCATTAATGAATCAACAAACAAGTGTTACAGAGGATGTGAAGAAAAGGGAACTCTCATGCACTGTTGGTGGGAATGAAAATTGGTACAGTTGCTACAGAAAATAGTATAGAAGTTTGTCATTAAAAATGGACCTGCCTTATGACCCAGAGATTCCACTTCTGTATATACAGTGTCCAGCACAAATAATGCCCCTTTTTTATACAAAATCTTTTATCACAAAATCATAAGCATGTCATTTTGTAACATAACAATATCATACTTAAGCACACCATATGACATTTTAGATGAAAAGTTCAAATTAAAACTAGAAATTATTACACCTGTATTATTACCCTACCAACCACACTTAATGAGGCATTTCTTCTGCCAGACCCTGTATATCAGAAGAAATACAAGACACTAATTCAAGGTATTGTAATATATGCACCCCTATGTTCATTACAGTGTTATTTATAATAGCTCAGATATGGAAGCAACACAAGTGGCCATCAATAGAGGAATGGATAAAAAAGTTGATATATATATATGTATATATATCTAGAACTAGAACTAGAACTAGATGATATTATGCTAAGTGAAATAAGTCAGCCAGAGAAAGACAAATACCATATGATTTCATGTATCGGGTGGGAAAATAGTAGGTTTACAGTTACACTGTGATTTTTTTTGAGCTAATAAAGCTATTGTAATCATTGTAACCCACATATCTTTTTCTATATGCACAACTGTAAACCAAATTTTGCCCCTTTGTATATTTAAAATCTAAAGTCAAAATGAATGAAGAAACACAACAGAAACAGACTCATAGATACAAAAACAGATTGATGGTTGCCAGAGGGGAGGGGGTTAAGGGGCTGGGAAGATGAAGGGATTAAGAACTTCTGATTGATAGTCACAAAATAGTCCCAGGGATGTAAAGTACAACAGAGGGAATATAGTGAATAATATTAACTATGTATGGTGCCAGGTGGGTGCTTGAAATATTGGGGAATCACTCTGTAAAGTATGTGATTGTGCGACCCGTATGCTGCACACCTGACACTAATTCAAACTAATATTGAATGTAAACTGTGATTGAAAAATAAAATTAAAAAAGTTAACAAATAAAAAAAGAAGTGTGAAAGCCTGGTCTCAAAGCATGTTGAGACCATTTTTTGGTAAAAGGTGCCTTGTATCACAATTGACTTGAAGGAGAAGCTGGTTCCGTCAAGAGAGGATTGGTGAAGTGCGCTGGTGATCATCATAGTGCAAACCAAGCAGGTAGATGTTGCATTTCATTTCTATTTCTTACCTTTGTTTTTCTTCTTTGATTTATGCTGCAGAGAGGACTGCTGAAATGTCTGAAATCAAAGATAGGGAAGAATATTATCTGATAGGGTGCCATGTGGAACATCATCATGGTATACAGAACAATCAAGACCTGAATAAGTCTGAAATCTGGTCAGAGAAACTATTTTCTTTTCCCAAAGTCTCAAAAAAAAATCATATATATCATGCTGCTCAACCTTCTAATCTCCTGCGAAGCAAGAGAGGATATTATTTTTGTCTTTATTTTGTAGCAGAGAAATCTGGGCACAAAACAATTAAGCCTTCAAATTAATGACTCTAAATGGTAAAACTAAGCATGCGTATGTACAATCCTACTTTGTACCTGTTAAAGGAGTTTATTGTGCTTTCTCAAGCAATATCTTATTTGTTTCCCAGAAAAATCTTATTAAGTAGGCAGTAAAATATGATTACCTCTTGTTCCTTAGAAGTTCATTCTATTACATACGCCACTATCATCTTTTGATCTCCTAGGTACCCCTCCTCTGCCACTAAATATTTCAGCACTTGGATCATTATTTTCATCCTACATGCACTTCTCTTATTAGCATTGGTGACTAATCTTCATGTAGGGGATGTCAGCACTGTGGGCTCCTCAGTCTCTTATCTCCAAAGATCTGTATTTCTCCAATCCTTAGCTACCCATTACCATGATCATATGTTTTCTGAAGTATACTCCAGCCACTGCCTACACTATCTATGTCTTACATAGTCTAATGCTCCCAACTCAGCAATTTTTAGAAAGTCTTCCTTTGAGGTGTCCAATTCATTGGCCTCACCACCCTTTTGTGCCTTTATTTCTCTTCCTCCACTTGGTTTCCACAGGACATCATTACAGTTATTCCCTTGATTCATGCTCCCAGCACCATACTCACCTGATTAAACAACCATGTCAGTTAAGCCTATCTTTACTCCATGCTAAGTGGTGCAACAGTTTCATATCTTAATAGAAGATCCCACAACTGCATTGAATGGCCTAGCCTTCAATTAATGACTCTAAATCACTGGTTCCAATCAGATAGTCTAGTAAGCTATATTGTTCACTGGTGCAAATAAGGTTAATTAGGTTCATATAATTAGCTAGTTAGTATGGTACAGAGACAGCATGTGTAATTTTAATTCATAGATAATCCTTTAAAATGAATTTTAGGTAACAGGTTCTTCTTTTCTTTTACAAAGGTATATCTATAAGAGGCAACTGGATTTTGTTTACATAAAATTCACTGGTCTTGGCTTTATAGAATACATTTGTATTCCATGACATAACTTTCTTATTTAGCATCTTTGCTCATAAAAATAACAGAATAATATTCTTATATAATAGTTTTCTTGTGTTTGTATATGATTAACACAATTTTCATGAATATTCTGAATGGATACCATTCCTAAAGATAGGGATCAGATAATTTGCTGCCATATGGTGTAATCCAGAAACAATCACCCAAGTGGCAAAGCAATGTGTGTGTGTATGCACATGCATGTGTATGTGTATAGTTTTGAAGGACTCAAGACTACAAAAATTCACTTTGGAGAGAAAGCATAAAAGATAAAACACACGGTATGCTGATTTTCTTGAGTGTGCTTTGCTTCAAAATAATAACTCAAATAATAACTCAGGCTAGTGTGCTTACATATAGTTAATTTACATAGAGTTAGTTCCCTAAATTGTTTGGCTGTAAAATTACTGATTTGGTTTCTTTTTTCCTTTTGTGTTTCCACAAGTAATCATTATGATTTTACAGCTTATTATTTTTAAAAATGACAAAGATGGGGGTGGTTTGTTTTTAGGAAGCTACGTGGATAACAGACAGCTTGAAAGAATTGAGTTATATAATGTACCTCCTATGCTTTTTGCATGCTATTCTTTAGAACCTGAAGGTCTACTTTAAACTCTACACAAAATCATATTTTATGCTCTCCAAGCTTTCTTTTTTAACAAGATTATCTTTTCTTTCCCTATAAATATATTGTCATACTGATTGTGATGGTAGAGTATAAGAAGTGTACATATTGTTGAAGTCTAAGAACTCCTAGGCACACAATACAGATTTATTCATCATTCAAGGAAGCAAAGCCTCAGGTGCCTTTTGTAAATATCATAAATATTACAATGCAATTATCTTAAGAGATATTTCATTATTTTTCTAAGTAACGTAACATTTTCTAAAATGAAAGTTATAATTGAACTATATTAATTAAAATCACATAAGTTAATTATATGCTTTGAAAGTAACAACAAAAGCAATGAAAACTACAGTCAAGAAAATAGGTCTTTCTGCAGAAAACTACAGCAGGTATGAAACTACTATCTTAGAAGGGCCTGTTTGCAGGGTAGACCCTTGGCTGACATCTGGGAACTTGGCTGGTAAATAGTTCCCTATACTGACACGAAGCTCCTCTAAGTGATAAGATAGTTTTGCTCACCTGGGGACTAAACACCTGTTTTCTTTTGGGGGGTCTGGTATTTTTATAGTTGCTAGGCAGGGGGTTCTTATGTAATTAATTCTCTAACATCCTTGGATGCTGTTTTTTTCAATGGGCTTCCCTGGGCAGAGACACTTGACATATGTGAGTGCAGTTTTTCTGCTGTGGGGAGAACGTACTCTGTATGACCACGTGTGCATGCATGCGTGTGAGAGAATTTAAAGCATAAGCTCATGTTGTTTATTGATGATCAAAAATACATTCTTTTGGTAAGCATTTATGAAGGTAAATTCCCTCTAAAATGTATTTTGACTTTGTTTCCTAAATAATAATTCAATAAAATCTAATGAATTCATATAATTAGCCAGGACTTCTGGGCTGAGCTGTATAGGCTGCCTGACTAAACAGATTTTATACAAAACTGAGCTAATGATAGTTACCACCCTTCAAACAAATCTGCTCCTATCTTAGTCTTTCATGCCTTAGTAAATGGTAATTCCATCCTCCCCCTCCCCACAGGCTTATATCCAGAGTACATCTTGGAGTAAGCCTACCCTTTTCTTTTTATTACATCTCATAGCCAATCCACCGGCAAGCTGTGTCAACTCCATCTTCAAAATATGTTTGCAATATGATTTTTTCACTACCTATACTACTAGCACCTTGGTCTAAGTCATCATCATCCCTTACCTGCATTACTGAAATATCTCCTCACTGTTCTTCCTACTTCTGCTCTTACCTCCTCTGTTTTTAAGACAAGAGACAGGATAATCCTTTAAAAATATGGTTTGAATAATATCATTTCTCTGCACAAATTCTTCAATGGCATCTCAGCTCACTTTGAATCAAGGCTCAAACCTTTCCAATGATCTTGAAGGCCCTGTATAACTGCCCCTTGTTATCTTTGCCTCTTGTCCCTACCCTTACTAACTTCGCTTCAGCTACAGTTGCTATTTCTAGGTCATGTCAATTTAGTACTATCTTAGGTCCTTTACCATAGCTATTCCTTCTGTCTGAAGTGACATTTGCCCAGATATTGTTGCAGCCTCCTCCCTTACCTACTTCAGGTCTTACTCAAATGCTCCGTTTTTAGTAAATTCTTCCCAGGCTCCCCTATCTAAAATTGTTATCCGCATTGCCCTGAACACTTCCTGCTTTATTTTCCTGCTTTATTTCTCTTCTCAGCATTTGGCATTTTCAAAAGTACTTATATTTCTTGTGTATTACCTGGCATTCCAAATATAACTGCATGAAAGAAGAGGAATTCTGCCTATTTCATGCACTGTTTTATCTTCTGCCTAGAATGGGGCCTAGCTCAGAAGAAATGCTCAAGAAATACTGGTTGAATGAATAAAAGTTAAGTAAACCATCAGTAAAGAACATAGGATGTAGCCAGTTTTTTTAAACCCGAAGAAGACATTCAGCAGACAACAAACAAGCCAGGTGTCTTTTCTCCAGTAATGCATCTACAGAATATTACTGAAAACTCTGTTCTGTAGTAGGCCATTTCTTTGGGTGGATAATAAAAAGTTCCTTTTTTATCCAACCCCCCTTAGCATTACTTGCACTGGGATTGTCTTAGTGAACTTAACAGTGCAAATTTGAATTCAAGATGGGGTTGGCTAAAGTACATTAAATGTGTGTCAAAGATAATTATGCAAATAATTATATGATGAATTATGAATGGATGTGTTGAAATCATAATTCTATCCTCAAAAATAGAATGTGCTAAAATAAAGGGCCATTATGAAAGTATTGTTGATCCTCCTGTTAACTATGGTGATGCATGCAATGGTATTCTGTTTGGCTATAAATGATCCCTTTTTCAGACATTTGCCTGAAAAGCCCATTTGTCTTTCGTTTTTGTCCACAGATGTTCTGTTCAAACTCAATTCCCCCCTCTTCTGAATGGGGAAGTATGGGGGAGGGTAATTTGGGTCATTCTTCTCCTGAAACTTTCAGAAGCACTTATTTTAATTGTGCAACAAAATGACAGTTTCTGTGTTACATTTTGAAAGCTCAGCTACTATTAAATTCTTCTCAAGTTGCAAATTGCAACACTTATGGGAAAATTTGCAATCAAAATACTCTCTTGTTGCAATATAGCAACTTCCTCTTACTGTAATTTTCTGCGAAATTCCAAGATTTCTTCAGTGACTAGTCAAACCAATTGCTTATTTCTTACACATTAGAAAAGAAGGTGCTTAGCATTTGAAACACTTGGGAAAAATGATGGTTAGTTTCACATATTTAATTTTTTAATAAACAAATAAACAAAAAGCCCTTAAAATTTAAATATTTCACAAAGGAATGCATTTTCTGTCACTTTCTAATTATTGTATGTCAGCAGAAGAAAAGTCTAAACAAGAGCAAGTAACCTAAGTAAGATGCTAATGGGAATAAATATTAAATCAAGAAATCTCCCATTTGCAAGAACTAACAGCACAGAATTGAACAAGTTTACTGCTGGTGGTGGCTTTCCATTCTTGAGAAACTCTGAGCTCAGGGGTGTGAGGATAAGGTGCGGCATTTGCACTGGGTCTTTCAGTACAGTGGGGTGAGGTTGCTTTGGATTCTGTCAATAAAGTTAACCTGTGTTATACTGAAAATGGCTCCATACACACTAAAAAATAAATAAGCATTTTTTTAAAAAAACAATAAGCATGCTAATTAGCAGCAAATAAGAATAAAAAGGCAATATTTGAGGAGAATTTAGAGAAGGTCAGTTAGACTCATTAGGTTGGACAGAGTCAATTTTTCATCAAAATAATATTATGCAGATTAGATTTTAAAGGAAAGAGGTGATTGAATTTTATACAGGATCCCATAAGGTGATTTCTTTTTCCCTATGCAGTAGTAGTAAAGTAGGAGGAAGAGGAGGGGTTAGTGGTGAGTAGCTGGGAAGGGTAACAGGAATCACCATTCTTGAGAAACAGGAACTCTCATTGTTGGATCATAATAATTATCATTTACTGAGGGCTTATGGGTCAGGCACAGTATCAGGCACTTTATATCAGTTATCAGTCTTAATCCTTACAATACATCCCTAAGGTGGTTATCATTAAACCCATTTTAAAGAAGCAAAAAATTGAGACATAGAATACATAACTTGCTGAGGACCACACAGGTAGTGGTAGAGTCAAAATTGAAACCCAGGTCTGCCAATCTCAAAACCGGTTCTTCTGCCTACTCTGCAATACTGTCTCCCAAGGAATTATTCTGTAGTCATAGCAACAACGTGAAAAAAAAAAGAAAAACTGCTTCTGACACAAAGACATCCATTAAGGCAAACCTCTCATGACATAAAACTACATTGCTGTGTAGAAAGAAAAGATTCTAAAACACAGAAAAATATTAATTATAACACTTTATATTAATGGAGATAATTCAAACCAGTAACATCTTAAGAAGCTCAAATTTTCATGATTTTTCAATTTTATTTTAATTAGAAAGTTATATTGATTTGTGGGTTAAAATGATTTGCAGGTTTTGGGGCAACTATTAATTATAATACCTTCATGAGAGGAAGGCTCATGTTAGCATTTTAATTTTGCAAATGTGATAGAAACTAAGGTACAGAAAAGTAATAAGGCTCAGCCAAGGAGGACAAGAATGGAACTACAATCACATTTTATTCCAAACCTATTAACAGTGTTAATTGAACTTAGTGCAATTAAAAAGCCCTATGTCAATACTGATGAGGAAATCAGTGATCCAAATAAGGCAAACCTGCCTCCCCACTAATTTTTTACACAGGAGAAATCTTTTGGAGCTGATTCACTGTGTTATGCAATTTTTCACCTGATACTCTGCTGATTATTAGGTAATGCCTTAAAATTATTTGGTTTATATTCTCAAATGGTTTTTACTGCTGCATTAGTTCCTACAAAGGCAGGAACCATCTGTTTAGCTCACCACTTTACACTCAGCTCCTAGCACAGGACCCGATATATAATAATCTGTTGAAAGCATGAATCAGTTACTGACCAACCCACGTGTGCAGGACACTGAGGCTTTGAGTTATGGCATCTCACATGCAATCTGTCAGTGCATCCTGTCCACTCTCCCTTTAAAAAATACCTAGACTCCAACCCCTTCTTACCACTTCCACTTTAGCACCCGGGGCTAGGCTGCTATCATCTCTCACTTGAATTGACCAGATCCTATCTTGTCTCCCTCCTTCCACACTTACCTCTAGCCCTTTTGGTCTATTCTTAATATACCAGCTAGAGTGATACACTTCAAATGTCTATGTTTCAGCAAAAATGGAATGCACAGTACCGCGGAGCAACACTGTAATAGTAGTCAGGAGATATGACTTCTATTTCTCTCTATTCCAGTCCATATTCTAGCTCTATTACTGTGGCCAAGTCACCAAACTACTCTTGACCTCAATTTTCTTGTCTGCAAGATCAGGGGTTTGGACCAGATGCTCTTAGTCATAGAGAACTAACTGTACATGATCATGACAGAAAGATGAAGGGAAAAATGGCTAGTCACCAATGTACATTCAATTATTGATGTTTTAGGAATTATGTATACCCATAATCAGTGTCACTCTTAACACTTAATGGCAAATCATTTATTGAAAGGCAGTTAGTTTATGTTTAAGCTCCAGTGCATATGGAAACAACTTATCCCCAGTCATACTAGATACAGCTATTTGGGGTGCTTGATTAATGTGTGCAATTAATATAGATTTGCACATAGAAGCAGAAACTTCAAATATGTGAAAAGCAGAACTAGGGCAGTTCTAGCTCCTGTCACTTTTGTCACCACATCTGGGTGTCAGAGAAATCAGTGTAGGCTTGCCCATCTTTTGTGACAAAGAAAAGTTTATGTCCAGAAATAAGTTGAAAGAACCAGAATTGCCTCTGGAAGGCTACTTGATGACAAGGAAATAAATTATATGTAAAAGAAAACAAAGAAAAAATAATAAAAAAAGAATCACCTCTAATGAAGAATGCACAATCCTAAGAATCTCAAATGGAGTCACTGAATATGACATGAGAATTTTCTCAGTAATGATATGACTAAACCATAACTCTTAAAATTCTCTGGCTATTGGGTCAATAGCTTTATTTCAAAGAATCTAAGACTGAACAGCTTTTGGTTACCTTTATTTTCAGGTTTGTTGCTGTGATATATTGGACATATTTTCTCATCATGGAATTTTTACCATGTCAGTGTAATTTGTTCCAAGAATGTTAGCTTTTATCTAAATACATTTATGACCCAGGGTATGTTCATATCAAGCTCTTACAGAATGGACAAATGGTTGCCTGTCTAAGACAACCACTTAAAATGGTTTTTATCTGCTTGTTTTGCTGCAGTTTTTTTAACATTTTATTTTAATTGTTGTTTATGTACAGTTTTCTGTCTTACTCCCATCCCAGCCCACCCCCTAGCCCTTCCCACCTCCCTCCCATTTCCACTCCCCCCTAGTCTTTGTCCATGTGTGCTTTATACTTGTTCCTGTAAACCTTCCCCCACTGCAGTATTCTTGATCCAGAGATATTTTTTTCTTAACAGAAAATCTCTCAAAGAGAATACTGGATAAAAATAAAAGTTAAGTTTAGAAAGTTTTAAACATCATTATATGCAATTCATTTTATAATAAAATAATTTGAGAGAGATAAATGATATCCTTCCTTCTCTTCCACACTGAAATATCTAGTAGGACATGATTTTAAGACTAAAAAAAAAACAAAATTGGTTTTATCTAACAGAAGGGGAAAAAAGGACATGATGGGAATATTTTTTTAATTCTTTATTTGCAGGAAAAATCAAATCATTATGTTATCAATTTAGAAGGCATTTTCCATAGTTTTCTCTGTAGTGCCACACTCATCTTGTAAATGAGAAAACTGAGTAAGAGAAAGAAAGCAGTTTATACAAGCTTAGATGTGAAAAATAAGATTTATGCAGGGCCTGATGTTCGCAGCCACTTCTCCAGAACTGGTTGCCTCAAATGCACCTAGTTTTAGTTGGGCTGGTTCTCATCCAGCTGCTGACAGCATTTTGGTACTATGGTTGGAGGAAGGATGCTAAGAACATTCATGTACCACCATAGTGCCAGACACTGTACCAGATACTTTATATATATTGTCATTACAGGGAGCCAAAGCTTTTACCCAATTACAAATTATATATGGGAGAACAAAGGTTTAGAAAATACAGTATCTTCAAAAATATTTTTATACCAAACAAACAGATTTTGTATGGCTATTGCTTGTAGCAGCTGTCTAATAAAAATTAAGGACATGATGCTAAAATGCAAGTAAGAAGTACATTCAACAATTACCTAAGGCAACATGGTCTACATATACCACCTTCTGGCATTTTTCCTTAAGCATATGAAGAAATTCTTTAAAGATTTTACTAATGTGTTTTATTAAGTAGAAACATCTTAGGTATTCATAAATTATATAATTTATCTTAATTATTACTTATATTAGTCAGTCTTCTCATTGAAGATCAAAGACAATTTGAAGTTATATGCTTTGGTAAATTAAGTAAGTAGGCTATAGGGATGATACCTTCATATGGGTGGGCTGTACCTTGAGTCAACTCCAGATTTATAATTTAGAATTTTTCACTTTACTACTGATCCTCATACAGAAAATCGCTACAGAATTTTAAAGCAGGTTTTACCTGGTAGGCACCTCAAGTGTCCACAAGAAAGGAAGCCTCAGTGTGGGGGTTTCCTACAGTGTCAACTTAGCAAAGCTGTAATAATGGATCTCAGAATTCCCTTCCCTACATTCTTTTAGTCAGGGTTAGCCACAAGGTAACTTGGTGTGAATTTTGGAGAATACAAGTGAAGCAGCATCTCTTATGCTCTGAAGGTCATTGCAGGGTGTCAGTTGCTGCTGCAGCTGACACACATTGTCACTTTTCTGGTGGCTTGTCTCTTTTGTATGGGCCAATAGCTAGGTTTGCAACTCCTCTAAGTCCTGTACAAGGAGCCTGTGAATCTCCATGGTGGAGGGCTCCAGCATCATTGAAGTTGGAGGCAGAGTTCCACTTTGTGCTCATGGGTTCCAGATTGTCTTGCTCTCCCTGACTTCACATCCAGATTTTCTGGATGTGACCACTGGCTCTGCAGAGGCATCTTCACTAGTTCCTCAATTGACTATTAACTAGTCCTTTATTCCATGTCACTTAGGGCTTCTGTTTTCCTGATTGAAGCCTAACCAATATATTCATTAATACCCATTGAGGACATGTGTTTTAGTGCTAGAAGGCATCCTCAATTGCTTACTGAGAAGCAAATTCCCTTCTATGCAAATAAATTAGTTTCTCTTCTATATGGTGTTAAGAATAATCATTTGCCCAGTACAGCATGAGAAAATGAGGTTCAGAAACATGTCTAGGTTCACAGAGCTGATTTAAAGCTCATGTTCTAAAACTACATTATTCTTGGCCATCCTAGATAACAACCTTAGAAAACATGATTCTCTTCTTTAATGTTGAGCCCTTTTTACCTGGATGTAGTTAGATACAACCACCATTGTCTCTTGAGGCCTCTCCAAATTAATGATTAATAAAAGAATACATGAGAAGATAGCTTATTCTGCTGTTTCCTAAGGCAGGAAAGCTTTCATCAAGTTAATCTAAAACCATTTGCACTTAAAATAGGGGTTGAAACACTGATCTATTTCTCAGTGTTCCATATTATTTTGCATTCAACTATTAGGATCCTGTTCTTGGCTTAGCCTGATACTTGTAGTGATGGTAAGAAACAGATTTAGCAGTATCATTTAGAATTGAGACTCTACATTGAGCTCATGCACTGTTTCAACCAACTTTGGTTGGTTGCTGTCTGAGCCAAAAACCAATGAAGGGTCCACAAAGGTTGCAAACAATTTAACACTGTTATTGGGAAAGTTATCTTCAAGAAACTAGAATATAAAGTAGTCAATGACTGTGACTCAGACTTCATTCTCACATAAGATCCGGGCCAAGAGACCCAAGCATATAGTTTATTAAGAGGAGTCTTTGGATGAGATCTGGATATATACAGTAGATTATTAGGCTTATACTTATGTGATATTTAGAAGATGCTGTCAAGGGGATAATATACTCTAGGAGTTTGAGTGAAGAATGTAATTTGATAAGTTATGGCCCTTCAATGAGAAGAACCTTTAAAGAATTCTAGGATAAAATAGTTTTACCTGGTTTTATTAAACTTGAGATGTTTCATTTAATGAGTTACTGTGGCAAGGTAATATGGATAGAGTGATTAAGGAGGGAAAGAGGCATCTTGCCAACAAAATTTGAGAAAGTTTTCTGAGTCTATAAAGAATAGGGAGGGCCCTGGCTGGTGTAGCTCAGTGGGCTGACTGCTGATCTGCAAATTAAAGGGTCACCAGTTCAATTTCCAGTCAGGGCACATTCCTGGGATGCAGGCCAGGTCCCCAGTAGGGGGTGCAAGAGGCAACCACACATTGATGTTTCTCTCCCTTTCTCCTTCCCTGCCCCTCTCTCCAAAAATAAATAAATAAATCTTAAAAAAAAAAGAAAGAATGGGGAGGGTTTCTTTAACCTCTCTGTTTTCGTTTGACTTTTCAGAGAGGTCTGTCCAAAAATATTTCATAATTATTGATCTTAGCAATGAAGCCAAGGGTCTGTCATTGGAATTTGTTTTCTTTTCTCAAAGGCAACAAGGAATTTGTAATAAGTTTTAAATTTAATAAATTTCAACATAATAAATTCCTAATTAAATTATTTTTTGTCCTGTTTTGAATGATGTGTCAGTAAATAAGCCAGATTTTTTGTTTTGCTTCCTGGCAGCCATTATTTAAGTAGGAACTAGCAGAATGAGACCAACATTTGTTCAAACATGAAACTGAAAGGACTGGCTTTAGTTTATCAATTATTTTATAAAGTGTGAGCAGAAATCTCTCTCAAAAGTGAAGGTATGTTAATCTTTTTATTTTGTTTGTGTATATAATGCTTTATTAAAATTCAAAATTTATAAAAGTTTTCAAACATTGAAACAATATTTTGGCAATTAATACAATTTATGAATTTAATCAGTCCCTTAGGAGTTCCATTATGCCACAAGTCCTATACATCAATGTTTTACAGGCCAGGAAAAAAAGGCAGGAAACTCACTGTTAGGTTGTTCTACAGGCTGCCAACACTTTACAAGCACCACAGAACATAATAACAAAAATCAAATGCATTAATTACTTCTGCACTCAACCAATACAAAAGTATTGGTGGTATAGGTTTGGTTCATTTTTCAGTATTTCTATACTTATTTTTAGAAGTCTATTTATTGATTAAATGCCTTTTAATTGTTATTTAGATCATCTACTTGATCTTCAGAGAGTTTCTGTAGCTTGTGAGTTTTGAGGAATTGGTCCATTTTATCTAAACTGTTAAACTTATTTGAACAGAGTTGTTCATAGTATTTACCTTAATCTTTTAACATCTATGGAGTCTGTAGTGATAACCCCTCTTTTATTCTTGATATTTGTAAATTGAGTCTTCTTTCTTCCCTTTGTCTGCATTGCTAGAGGTTTATCAATTTCTTCTTTGATGTTTCAAAAAACCCCACAGCTTTTGGTTTGATTTTTCTCTATTGTTTTTGTTTTTTAATGTCATTGATCTCTGTTGTTTATTGTCTTTTTTCTGCTTGCTGATTTTTGTTGTTCTTTTTCTGATTTCTTCAGGTGGGAGTTTAGATTACTGATTTGATATCTTCCTGCTTTTCTAATATAGGCATTTAGTGATATAAATTTTCTCCTAAGCATATATTGTATTCCCATCTTCATTAAGTTCAATTTTCCTTGGGGCTTCCTCTTTTATTTATAGATTATTTAGAAGTGTGTTCTTTAATTTACAAGTGGTTGGAGACTTTTTGGCATCTGTTATCTATTTGTAGTTTGATTACATTATGACTAGAGAATATGTATTCTGCCATTGTTGGGAGTCAGATACTGTTTGGGGGTAGTTGGGTAGTTGTTCGGCACTTCTATATCTTTGTTGAGTTTTTTTTTTTTTTTTTAGTGACTCCAACAATTACTGAGAGAGGGGTGTTGAAGTCCCCAACTATAATTGTAGATCTGTCAATTTCTCCTTTTAGTTCTTTTGGACTTTATTGCCCTTTTCCTGGTCCTTGGGCTAAAGGCAGCAGGCTTTCTTTGGGTTCTGTTTTGTTTGGTGGCAGGCTTCTCTAGCACCTGGGACAGGGTATATAGCAAGCAAGAAAAAAAGCCAGGAAAGTCACTGCTAGGTTGTTTTTCAGCTGTGAAGGTCCTTCCTTGGCCTGCCTGCTTTCTTCATCTACCTTTCAGGGTCTTCTGTTAGGTGATATGTCTTGTCCAGGGTTTTTTTTTTTTTTTGTTGCTGTTGTTGTTGTTATTGTGATTAGGAGGAAAAATAAAATGGAATGTGTGTTCTACCTTGTCCAGACTGTAAGTTTGTAGTTTTGAATCTTTAAGTCAAAAAGTATTTCTATCTTTAACCCCCTAGTCTAGGCAGTTCAAATATCAGTACACCAGTTGGTGGTGAATATGAAAACTGAAGGGGGGGTATTGCTAGTAGTTTGCTAGTTGCTAGTTGATTTGCTTGTTGCTAGTTGATTTGTTTAAAAAATCTTCATAAGTATGGAGGCAAAAAATAACTATTAGTATAAATAGGTCAGGAAACACAAGTGACTTTTCCTCCTAGACTTCTTCACAAACTAGCATTCCATAAAGTGTTTCATATGTATAGGCAAGTAAAGCCAAGATTTCCTTTCTTCTTTTTAAAACCACTTATCTATATCTAGGGCAGTAGGTCTCAACAATTTTTGATTACCTTCCCCTAAAGATAGGCCAACAGACTCCATGGTCCATTTGTACACACTTTCCAATGGAAATACAACTCAGTGATACCAGGAGAGTATGACTGTGCAAGAACAGTTGGGTATGGATGATTGATAGTGTTATTTTTAGAAAATTGTGGGTAATGTGAATCACAGCATGCTATAAGGTAAAGCAGGGAACCTAAACTGAACTAAAATCAATAGTGAGCATATCTAACAGTAATTTATAACTTAAAAAAACCCCACAACTGAAAACAACAGGTAACTGAAAAATATCCTGAAGACATATCAATATAGCATTCCTCCTGAAAACGATGGGAACCGAAACCATATACTGTCATGCTTGTGCAATAGGAGCACAACCACATTGTTAGATGCATGGATACCAGGCTTCATGGAAAAAAAGTAAATTGGAATATTCAGTAAATCCTGCCAATTAATTATTTTATGGTTATTCAATTTGTTACCTTTTAGAATCATGTAGTAAAATACATGTTTAAAATAAAAACATTGAAAAAAAGAAGAAACTGACAGTAACCAGAGGGGAGGGGGAAGAGGGATAATAGGGGAAAGGCCATCAAGGAATATGTATGAAGGACACATGGACAAAGCCAAAGGGGGTAGGTTTGAGAGTGGGAGGCAGGGATGGGTGGGGTGGGGGGAGTGGTGGGGAAAAATGGAGACCACTGCACTTGAAAAAATAAACAATAAAAAACTAATTGATTAAAAAATCATTTAGTAGGCTACTATTTAGCATTGTTTAGTCACAAGAGAGAAAGAAACTCTGTCAAATTATGTGTTATTTGCCAATAAGAATCAAAGAAAGTACTGCCATTTCTGCATCAAGCCTCAGTGACCAGGAGATTTTAGCCAACGTGAGTCCCTACTTTGAGAATCACTGCTCTAGTAAAGTGGCCCAATGGGAAACACTTTTCACAGTCCAGACTGTTTCCCTGTAGGGCTTTGCCAGTGCTACTATGAATTTCACATTAACACTCTAGAAATAATAAAATCATCCATAGAAATCAGAGAGAATATATACAAAAACAAATACAATGATATTTAGAGTGGATGTCTAACATGTCTGCATGCTTGGAGGTGAGGAGAAAGATCATAATCATATTGTTCAATGATTGTCGTCCAGGTGAATAAAGTCAAAATGTGGAGATAGTAATTGCTATAAACAACTGGTAGCTCAGAGATGGCTTTCTAGCCACTACAATGAACTGTCCTTTGGTCTTAGCTTCATTGATGCTGAAACAATGCATCTAAGTCAGGCAGCTATTAGACAAACCAAACTTTATCACTGCAGATAAACTTAATTATAAATGCTCATATGCTGACAATATAACATATTTTCATCTTTATGTTAGTAATAATTCTGTCTTCTCTAATACATGGCACAATCCTTGTGAATGGAAATGGCTTTATTCATCTAAAAATGTGGATTTTGCAGTTGGGCTGCCTGGACTTCTAAATCTTTATTATTATTATTATTATTATTAAAGATTTTATTTATTTATTTTAGATAGTAGGGAAGGGAGGGAGAGAGGGAGAGAAACATCAATGTGTGGTTGCCTCTCATGCACCCCCTACTGGGGACCTGATCTGGCCAGCAACCCAGGTATTTGTCCTGATTCAGAATCAAACTGGTGACCCTTTGGTTTGCAGGCCAGTGCTTAATCCACTGAGCCACACCAGCCAGGGCTAAATCTTCTTTATCATTATATAAACATTTCTACTGTAATTGCTAAGAGGAATGAGTTAAACACTAAAGCCAAACTGTACTTTTGTTACTTTGTGTATTTTTATTGGGCTGCTTTCCAAAACAGACCAATGGGTGTTATAATCTAGGTCTGCTTATAAGGAACACCCTACATATACACATGCACACATGCACAACTTTAATAAATCGTTTAAGGGTATTTAATGCTGGTATAATTCTGCCATTAAATATAACTACATTTTTTTCTAAATTTGAACTCATTTGAACTTATTTTGAATTTGAATTCAGACCACATGGAGATAGTATTATAGCAGAGATCATCTGTGAAACTCAGTACTTAATCTTCATAGTTCTCTTCCATTAAGTCTTATTCTGTTAAAATTGGCTGAGTTATCCAAAGAAATAATTGAATTGGTAAGAATGAAGATTAATTGTCCATCATGAAGGTGATTGGAATACATATGATATTGTTCTTATCCTTCAGGAAATTTAATATAAAGAAAAATTTTTCATTTTCATTTTTAATATTTTATTTATTTATTTTTAGAGAGGGGAAAGGAGGGAGAAAGGAAGGGAGAGAAACATCAATGTGTGGTTGCCTCTTGTGCTGCCCCCACTGGGGACCTGGCCTGCAACTCAGGCATGTGCCTTGACTGGGAATTGAACTGGCGACCCTTTGGTTGTAGGCTGGCATTCAACCCACTGAGCCACACCAGCCAGGGCTGAACATTTTTTTTTCATATTTAAATAAGCATGTATAAACTATGAAAATATAAAACAAGAATTCCTGTGAAATATAAGAAGCAATCACTTAAGTGTACATTGTTTTGCCTCTGAGGTTCAGGCAATTCTAACTATAGTACTCTAGTCTCAGCAATAGATCATGCTGAATAACTACTTGTGCTTTATGACACCAGAAGCTCTGTATGTTTTTCCAAACTTCATAAAAAAATAGTAACAGAGAAAACCATAAATCTGGGTAGAAATCAATCCAGGTACTGAAGATGTTATTAAAATAAATCTACGAAGGTACATATTTCTTGAAGTCAAACTTTTTCAAAATTCACTCATTTAGTACATGCATGGCATGCCAGGGTAGGGTGTGGAAAGGTCACTGGGGTAGGTGGGTTCTAGTCCTTACTCTTACACCTTTTTTTTTTCTTTTTTTTTGCAGTACAACTTTAGGTAGATTGCTTAATCTTTCTGAGTTTGAGCTTTGTTATTTACAAATATGGTTGGTGTGAGGTTCAAAAGATACAACAAATATGGAAACTCCCTTGATAACTGGGAAAGTACTAAGCAAGGTAAGGTCCACAAGAGAACTGAGAGTCTGGTAAAAAACCCACCAAAGAATGTTCTCGTTTTGAACGCTGGGTAGAAACATCTAACATGTACATTGGGGTTAACGATTCTTTTTCTTTTAAACCAGAGAATAGAGTTAGAAAGTGTCCAGCCTTCTGCTGTGGGATTAGCAGGTCACTGTTAAATGGAAGACTTCTCCCATTATTAGTAACATTCCTTACTCTGTGCTGTTCTTCTGTCAAAAATCAGTTGGAATAATTAACTATCTGGAAAATACCACATTGCATGTCCGGGATACATTAATTAAAGTAGGAGGCAAAAGTAGACCCTCTGATTTTCTTGGAATAAACTTGTAGAAGTAAAGTTACTAGATCAGGTTATTGATACATATAACTAAATAATATTCCTTAGGAAGGTGGTAACAATTTATACTCCTAGAAAATACTCACAATCTTTCTGATTACCAGTTTGACTCACCTTTTACTATCTTCCATAATTTAGTAACTCAAAATCTTCAAGACTCATTTCTTTCTTTTCCTCCCTCACAGTACTCTACTGTCCAGATATGCATGACAGGATGGCGCAGGCTGAGTGTTTAAATGCTTCTTCAATGGCTTACCGCTCCTCTTAGGATAAATCCAAACTTTAATAGTTTACACACTCTGGGTAAAGCGGCCTCTTGTTCCCTCTCCAGCCCCATCTTTCACTACCAACTTCCCTTTGAAACAAGCCAGCTAGCTCTTTATATTTTGTTCAAGCTATTGTGACTGGAACACCAGATTTTAGAGAGAGATCAGTGTTCAGACACCATTTCTGACTAGTGATAGTAAAAATGGCCCCTTTCATACAGCTAAGAATATTGACTTTAGACTGACTGCAAATACGTGTGGAAAAATAATGATTTGATTTGTCAGACATTCAACGGAGCAAGTTTTGATATGGGTACTGTTCTCTTGAAGAGGAAGAGGCTTGTGGGTATGTTACAGAGGAAGGTAGAGAATGAACACTTATGATTGTGAAGTACACTACTACTTCAGCTCAAATAAATGAAAATATTTTTCTACATTCTAGTTTTATGAAAGTTATAGAATAAGTATATGATTTTAAAAATTTACTAAGAAAAGCAACTCAAGTATAAGTTATTAACTGTTTCGCATTTTGTATACCTAAACGGTACACTTCTACAGCAGTGACGGACTAAATTTTTTGATACTCTCAGCTAATACACAGCTGTTCAAGTTACTTAAAAAGTATAGTCAATGTTTTCCAAGGGCTCCTAATAAGGAGCCATAGTTCCATTGGCACAACAAACTCACTTTTAACCAAAATGATAAACAAGGGTTGTTTTTGTGATTTAATGTTCTGGTTAACAAGATTCACAGCCCCTACGCTGCCATTGTCCTCATCATCTTCTGGCCAGGCTTAATGGCCCTGCCTTTCGCCTTATACTTCTTGATCAATGCTCTGCATCAGAGAGATAAACAGGCTACTCTCATTGTGCAAGTCCCTAGTTCAAAATTCTTCAATAACTCTTCGTCACTGCAGCAACGTGCCTAAGTAGTTTATCATAAAATCCCTGATCTAAGCTCACCTACCTCTCTAGGTTCATCTACTGCCCCTTTCTCACATACTTTCCTTATTTAATCCCCCCATGAGGACATGGTTATTGATTTTAGAGAGAGGGGGAGGGAGGGAGAGAGAGACAGGGAGAGAAACATCGATTTCAGAGAGAAACATTGATCGGTTGCCTCTCCTCTGTGCCCTGACCCAGGAATGAACCCTCAACCCAGGCATGTGCCCTGACTGGAAATCGAACACACAACCTTTCCTTTTAGGAGACAACGCTCCAACCAATTGAACAACATCAGACAGGGTGCTTTCCTTCAATTTTTAACAAACCACTAATTCTTAGCCATGTGAAGTCTCTAGAATATGCCATAGTCTCACACACCGTGGTACAACTCCATATGTCTTCCCACAATACTGTTACTCATCTTCCACTCTTTACCTAAATGATCCCCATTCTAAAGCCTTTTCCCACTTCCTTAGAATGCTAAGACCCTCCTCCTCCCATGTTACTCCTATATTTCTTGTACCCATCTGTTACAATAGTCAAAAAATATTGAGACTCTTGGAGTGCCTTTCTCTCCATGTAATGGGGTCCTATGTCTTCCCATTTTTACCTTGAGTACTATGCTCCAAGTCTAGTAGTTTCTCATTTTTAAATAAAATCATGAATACATTAAAAATCCTATCTTTAATGTGGAATTTTATAGCTGCTTATTTGCTGTTATTATTACACTGATGATTAATCAACTAGTTATTATTCTCAAATAATTCTATACATATTACATTATTTCATTAAAAATCTAACCAGCTACAGTATATGAACTCATTGAACATATGAACTGAAGAACAAATCAATAAACCATTGTGTGTTTTAAGGGCATGAAACTCTAAGCTTAGGATCTTTTGTCAAAATCTGGTAACAAGATAAAAATAAATAATCTGGAATTTAGCCAAAAAAGTCTCTGAATCAAAGCTGTATTGCAGAGTCTGAAATTTTACTTACATGATATAGTGTGGTCTCTGGCACAGGTGTGCCCATGATGTCTTGTCTCAATGTATCCATTTGCAAACTAGGTAGCAATGAATAGTGGGTTGGGCTATTACTCTTATCTCCCTTCTTTTTAGACTTCTTCCCCGTGTCTTTTTTGCTGTTTCTCTGAAACATGTATTCTTCTTGAGCAATTTTTTCATTGCTCATGTATCGGAGTAGAGAGTTTTCTATATAAAAAGAGATAAATACACCAATATAAATATGCAAATATTCCAAATTTACTATTTCCTAATTGTGCTATTCAATTTCATTTCAGAAAAATAACTTGATTTAATTTATAAAATAGCTATGTAGTGAAAAACAGAGGACCTTATTATTTGGGATCATAGGGCAATAAGTAATAGAAAACATAAAAATTATTATCTCCAAGTTTCATCTCTTAACCAACTATATCAGAGTCACTTGCAGAAACTAAAGCAGAAGCTCCCCCAGGGGAATTCTGCTAAAAGTTGATGACAAACACCAACCTATGGCAGGCTAGGTAGAATCCTTGAAGAAATTAAAGTCCACATTATGAAGCAATAGCAAGGAAACTTAGTTTATAAAATCTATGCTTAAATTGATAGCCAGCACTTAGTACTTCATAAGGGTTCCCCCACCCCAAGATGTCACTATCATATGAAGTTCCAGAGAGTGACTCAGAGATGGCATATGATAAGCATTTTGCTTCTTATATTTTTTCTTGATTACTTCTATAAAGCAAATGAGGTTAGAAACTGAAGTTAAAAAATGGAATGAATACATAGATGTAAAGAAATCTGTCAAAGTTCCTGTATTTAGCAACATTTTCAGCAGTGCCTGCTCCATAAAACAAGTGTTAAGAGGACTAATGAAGCAGATATTCATGCTTGCTTATCCCTGTGTGGTCTGTGGATCTGTGTAGTAATGAAATATATTCTGTACACCAGAGAGAACAGACAAATGGGTTAAACATACTCTGATAGAAGCTTCGTGAGCTTAGTTTTTATGAATCATTTTTGCTTTGTTTAGATTTGTTTTATTTTTCATCTACAACATTATGGCTCTTGGTCTCAGAAAGTGGAAGTAGCAGCATGACCCACTGGGCCCCCCATATCTACACTTGGTCAAATACCATTTCGTAGTGTGACTTTCAGTTGTCCTCTTTACTGCTCACCTCAATGCAGGATAAGTGAACATAAAAACTTACTTTTGGTAGATACTTCAAGTGTAGCCCACCCCCAGTAAGAAGATAACCCTGAACAGCAAACAGAAGAGAAAAAAGAGCAAAGCAGTTTTTTTCCATTTCTATATGGTTTTCATTAGAGTCACTGGCCCAGTTTTCATTACCTTTTATCCATATGCTCACTGCTCATTTTAATGTTGTATTAACGTAAAAGTGGTGAGGCTGCATTGCGGACCAATGGGGACTGATCACAAACTCTATTTACTAAACTTTTATGCAGTTTCACACTTCTGACCTTCTTTTCTAAATGTTAACTTTGAAGTAACAATCAGATGTTCATTTTTACACTGCACTTATCTACCCTGAATCCCTTAGGAGGCATTCAGAGAAGATATCTACTTAATAACAGATCAAGATAATCAAATATTGGTCTGAGTCGGTTTGGGTGTACCATTACATTAATGAGAGAATTAAAATTTTCTACTGAAGCCATAACATCCTATTTAAAGAACATTTAAATTTGCTTTTTGTTCCAACAACCCAGCCTACACTGAAATTCTAGAACACTTACCTCTTCTACTATCTCTCTTCATCTTATTTGGATCTTCATAGTCCCCCACCCAATTATATTCCACTGGCATAGAAATAGGTCGTAGCTTGCCTAAACACAGAGAACAAAATTCACATCACATTGTTTTTCTTCCCCATGTCCGCTTAAACTTACACTGATTTTTAGCTACAGTCTGCAAAACACACTCAATCATATGCAACATTATGGTTGGCATTCGTGTAGATGAAAAATGTGTGTGTTTTGAGCCAGAAGGTGAAACTGCCTGTGGCAATTGGCCAGGTGATAATTCAAAAATAAGGTACTTTTTGTAAATAATAAAGAATAGCCTGGGTTTGCTCTCTAGGCACAGCAGACTTTGGAGGTGGTCCTTTACAAAGAGGATCATTATTTTAGTGAATTTTACTTCATTTTCAGTAACTGGATCTCCATCTTATTCCCCAATGCCCTCCTGTCTATATATTGATAGCCAATCTCTAACATAGTAGCTCCTTGTATTTAACCTGCATTCCGGGACATTAACCCATTGTTTCATATTGGGACACCACAGTACTAACTTCCCATCATCACTGCCTCCTAACTCCTAATACTTTTTGGATACTCTCATGCTTCAGCATTATACCTAGATTCTCTTTTGAAACTTATAGCTGGGTCTGCCCCAAACTTCTCTTTTGTTATTGTGAATCAATAAGTTTGGTTTTCAGATCCAACTATCCACTGCTTTGGCCTGTCCCATTTCCCTCTGTGTCTGTATTCTTACTAAACAACATTTAATTTCACAAGAACTTATGGCAGAGACTTCAAGGATATCTTTTTGGCGAGGCTACAGTATATTATTTTTGATCAACTTGGAATCCTGAAGCATAAAACAGTGAAAAGAATTACACAAATGTTTAAGAATCATATCTAGCACAATATATGGCATACAATAGTTGCTTAATAAATTTTGAATTGATAAAGCAAAGAATCACACAGGCCTGGATGATAATGATGATAATTATGATGATGGTGATCATGATAATGATGCTAACACATATATCATTTACCATATGTCACATAATGTCTAAGGGTTTTGTAAGTACCAAGTTGTTTAATTCTCATAATTATGAGAAATATAGTATCATTATCCTCATTTTGTTAGATAAAGAAACTGGGGTAGGTTATGTAACTTGCCCAAAGACACTCAGCTGGTAAGTGTGCAGTACCAGGAATCAAACTCAGGCATTCAAATACCACTTCTACCTTAATTCTTGCTGACTTCAATACTCAGCTTCCAATATTCTGGCCTCACAGTTTCTCATTTACTCATTCCTGTGGTCATATACTTAATCTTGTCATCTGCAAAGGCTGTAATCCCTCTCTGTATCCCATTTTCCAACTACCAACTTCTACCTTTCTAGCATACCCCTATAGATCTCCAATGATTCTTCCTCCTTTAATCACAAATCTTCCCACCTTCCAACACCTCTAGGTCACTGTTTGTCTTCTTCATTTCACTCCTTGCCCAGCTGAATTTCATAATCAATTACTATAACCATTCCATATATCTAAAAAGATTCTTCTAGAAGACTTCTAATTCTGTTCTGAAGGAAATTTGCCCACCTTATGGCTTTTAAAAAATTTTATTTATTTATTTTTAGAGTGAGGAGGAGGAAGGGACAAAGAGAGGGAGAGAAACATCAATGTGTGGTTGCCTCTCATGTTGGTCCCTATGGGGGACCTGGCCCGCAACACAGGCATGTGCCCTGACTGGGAATCGAACTGGTGACCCTTTGGTTCATAGCCTGCACTCTATCCACTGAGCTACACCAGCCAGGGCCAACCTTATGGCGTTTTATTATGTACACTGACACAGTTTACTTAGTATATTTTGCTAAGCACTTTGAAAATATGACAATACACTAAACATGATAAAATTATTAATGAGCCAAAACAGGCAGTGTTTATTTAATGGCTTCCTTTCAAGATGTGCAAACAACTTTATAATCACCTAAGATTCTAAAATTCTCATGGAGTAGATCTTTACACTTTTGCAGAGGAAATTTGGGTGAGTTGATGCAGGTCCATATATTCTGCCCAATGGGGGAAGGAGGAAGGGTTTTAGGAAAGGTCTCCTTTTCTCATGTCTATTCAACTTTTTTGCACAATCAGTCCTCTGGATTTTCAATGTTGTGCATGCTGTATTTTCAAGCATTTCTTTCGAATCTGGTTTTTAAAATAAACTCGATTTCAGCAGTTAACAGCTCTAACACTGTTTCTACATGTCACCAAGAAAATCTTTGAAAAGTGAGCTATTCAATAAATAAGCCATTATTTTTACTTGCTCTGGATGTTACATATACATATATACATACATAAACTAATTTGATACTTTTTGAATAATTGGTTGGTTGTTTGGAGTCAAACATGTGCACAAAACAATAAGAAACATATTTCACACAGAATATAAAATACATAATTGTGTTCATTGTATTTTGGTCTATCTTCTCTGAGATTCTCATGGATCTAAGGTATCGAGACATGTAATTCAGGCTTTGATACGTCTGCTTATGTTAGTAACCATAGGAAAATATTTGTAGGTTTAAAAACTGACTTTTCATGGGATAATTTTTTAAAACAGAGGTATGCTATACTACTGATACAAGATTGAGGAAAATACATTGAGTTAGACAAAAATGACATAAAAGTTTTAATTAAAGTTTACTTTTGGAGGACATCATTTTACCTTTACTAGTTATAAAGTTATGAATTTAGCAATGTAAATCAAAATAAGTGTTTTGAAAATTAAAGTACATATTTGTTATAACAAATAATGTTGCTTATAAGTATTGCTCCTTTTGTAAATTTTTCATTGTAATAAAATATCAAAACAAACTAAATAAAACAGTTAAAGTAATAACACAAGGAACATTCTGATATAAGTAGCAGTCATTGGCAAATTAAAAAAATAGACAATGGCCCTAATACCAAATACACAGATCTTTCACTGCAGCTTGGAAATGTGTGCTACTGAATGTATTTAGCAGCATTTTAATTTCATAAGATAGCAAAGTTCAAATGGAAAAGAGAACTTTATGGTTTGATCAAATGTACACTATTATTAACACATGCTAAGTGTTTTTAAGACATTAAATTAAATACATGTGGCTCATTCCAATTTAAATATACATAATGTAATAATATATCTCTGCAAATTAATCTGGAAAATTTAAAGATATTTCTTTAGGTAGTAACACTAATTCATGATGAAAATTTATAATAGTCAAAAACATAGTAAAAAAATAAAGGTAAGGGCCCTTAAAATTTCGCTGACCATTTCCTTTTAAAGTAACTTTTTATTCCTCTAAGCACAAAACATTTATTAACTATTGAATTCATTTGATGACCTATCATAAGCCTTGTGATATCTCTGTGCTACAGCCTCATGGTTAAACTATTATTTTGTTACTATTATTTTGCCACTATATTTTTATATTTGTTGCACATCTGCAACTTTCTATCTGGGATCTCCATAGAGGCAGGAATTGTGTGTTGTTTTTCTTACTGTATTCTAATAAATATAGTAGAGGTAAAAGATGAGTATTGTCTGATTTTGTTTGAATTTTATTCTGATATTGATGGCAAGTTGCTTCTTTATTATAAACTATATACAGGGTTGGGAAAAAGTAGGTTTACAGTTGTTTGTATACAAATAATACAATAATTAACAAATAATATAAACAATAATACAAGACTAAACTGTGTTTCATGTACTCACAACTGTAAACCTACTTTTGCCTCACCTTGTATAGCTGTAATTAAACACAAATAGAATACTAAATGTAATTTTAGGAATATTGACAATGATGGAGTGCCTTATAATGATCTATCTAAAAATACTGTTTTAATGTGTAATTGCTACTTTTTAATACTAGTATACAGAATGGCTTGAAAATAAACATTTCCTTAGATAATAAAGCATCTTTGGTGCCATTACAATTCCCTTTGGCAGAGTTAATTGCCCACTCTCCTGAGCTCCCTTAGCTCTTTCCTAGTGCCTTTGGTATATATGATCCTGATTACACTGTATTGTATCTGTCTGTTTATAGGTTTTTCTAGGGTTTTTTGGGGGGCAGAAACCAGTTCTTATATCTTTGTTATGAATGTTCCTGGCAAAGACTGTGACCCAGAGCAGTTATCTATTACATTTATTTTGAGTGCTTCAATAGAAAGATGCTACATGTTAGAGATATCCCAAGTTTCTAGGTTGTTCACTGGATCCTAGTCCCTATTACTTACTTAAGGGCGCATCTTGCTGGATCTTCCCTTCTTTCTCCTGCAGCATCAATGATTCCCATTAGCATACAAACATGCTGTCATTTCTCCTATCTTAAATAAAAACAAACAATTCTCTTCATCCCTCAACCACCATCCAACTACCACCATATGTCTTTTCTCCCCTTTACAGAAAAATGCCTAAGAGCCTAATTAATATTCTTAATCCCCTTCCTCTTCTCCTCCTCTCTTTCTTCTAGATTTATTGAGGTATGATTGACAAAAATGTCATATATTAAGTTTGTACATAATTTTTACAGCACACAATGTGATTTTACACACATACACATTGTGAAATGATTACCACAATCAAGTTAACACAGCCTTCACCTCACATAGTTACCTTGTGTGTGTGTGTATATGTGTGGTGAGAACACTTAATTTTTACTCCTCTAAGAAAATTTCAAGTATACAATAGAAAGCATTATGGGGGTTCCTAAAAAGTAAAAGTAGACCTATCATCTGACCTAGCAACCCTGCTTCTGGGTATATGTCCAAGTGAAATGAAATTAGTATCTCAGAGAAATATCTGTACTCCCATGCTCACTGCAGTACTATTCACAATAGCTAAGATATGGAAACAACGTGTGTCCATCAACATATGAATGGATAAAGAAAATGTGGTATATGTAAATAATGGAATGGTATTCAGACCAAAAGAAGGAAATCATGCCATATGTGACAAAGTGGAAGACCCTGAAGGATATTATGCTAGGTGAAATAAGCCCAACACAGAAAGACAAATACTGTATGAGCTCACTTACATGTGGAATCTCCTCCTCTCTCCTGAACCTTCTCAGGTTAGGCTCTTTCCCCCACAATTTCACCAACACTATTACTGTCAAGGTCATTAGTGCCCCCATGTTGCTAAATCACACAGATAATTCTCAGAACCCTTGAGTGTTTTTTATTTATTTGCAGGATTTCACACAGAAAATTACTTCCTTCTTGAAACACTTTCTTAACCAGGTACCCAGGACACTGTCATCCTTTGCTTTCCCTGTCCTTTTCTCTTCCTAAATTCACATGCATCCTTCAGAGCTAAGTAAAAATGTCATTACGTCAGGGACACTCTCCTTGACCTCTTATCCTTTGTTGGATTTCTCTGTACTTGTTCTGAATGTAGTTTTCTTCATAGCATGCCAATTATAATAAAAAAGTATGTATTAAATTAGTTGCTTAATTTCACAAGGGGAGAGAAATTTCTGCTGTTTGCTGTGGTATGTCCAGCACTTAGCATAGTGTCTTAAACATAGTAACTGCTCAATATTTGTTGACTGATTACTCATTAAGAAAGTAAACAGGGAACCTTCCTCATACAATGGAATGAAGAAGTCCAAGCTATGCTACCAGTTTCTATTTTCATAGTTTCCTTCTCCTTCCTTCCTGTCAATTTTCTGTTCTCCTAACTTTCCCTTCCTTCCTCTCCCTCCCTCACTTACTTCTAAGGTAGTATGTCAACCAAACCAACCCCTACATTTTTTCTAACAAATTGAACAACAATAAAATAATTTAACAAATTGAGCCTTAGAAAGCTATTGGGTAATCAAGTCAGACCTAGAACTGTCTCTTGATTTCTTATGTAGAAATATTCCTATATTAAGCTACCTATGACTTCTGTTGAATACTACTGAATTGCTGCCTTTTTCAATTGTATTCTTTTTAAAAACTCTCTCCCCAAACATGGTAAAATCATTAAGTTTCTGGGTGATAAACAGCACCTGAGAAACAATCTTTTCTGTTACAGTTGCCAAGGGTTAAAAAAGACTGCAGAGAAATTTCTTAAGTCTGACATATCCTTTAATGCTCACAAAAAAGCTTTCTCTACAGTCTAAGAAGAAAAAAAATACATACACATACACACATATACACATCTGTTCTGAATAATCTAGCCAATATTTTGATGAAAATGAGTGCAGTAAGGAATGTTAAGCTATAAGCATGCCACATACACCCATCAAACTTCCCACATTCCAGACAGAAAAATTACTTTCAGATGGTTGACTACATTTCTAGAAAAACATCTCAAGGTTATTTAAGGTAGTGTACCACACATTTAAGACTGAATTAAATGGAAAGTCAGTTTTTTAAGGATAAAGGTAACAGGCAGTGTATCTTGAATTAATAAAATAAGTAAGAATGGGCACTTTTGATCTTTATGGCCATCTTTTAAAAACTGCTACAGCTGGGTTGTGAATTTTCCTATTGCTTTCTAAAAGTGTGCTAGACTTTAAATGAGAAATAACATAAAAAGTTGTTGAATGGGAAAATTTCGAACTGCATCAGAAATTAAATGGACCTGGACAACATGATGACAAGTGAAATAAGCCAGTCAGAGAAAGACAAGTACCATATGATTTCACTCATATGTGCAATCTAATGTACAAAATAAACAAAGAAAACAGAAACAGACTCATAGATAACATTATTGACAGCAGTCAGAGGGGAGGGGTTGTGGAGGTAGGTGAAAAAGGTGAAGGGATTGGGCAAAAAACAAAAATCAAAACTCATGGACACAGACAACAGTATGAAGATGACCAGAGGGGAAAGGGGTAGGGGAGGTAGAAGAGGGTAATGAGGGGATAAATGGTGATGGAAGGAAACTTGATCTGGGGTGGTGAACACACAGTACAATACACAGATGATGTGTTATATAACTGTACATCTGAAACCTATACAATCTTATTAACCAAGGTCACCCCAATAAAGTCAATAATAAATAAATAATTATACAGAACCTTTAATATTTGATCCCATGACTAATTATATTTTGAACTGACCTATCTTTTGTAAACACTCTACCAAGGGAACAAATCTGCAACACATATTGTAGTAAGGAAAGACAAGTTTTTCTTAGCTGACACATTGCCACTAAGCATAGAGATAATTCTACATTAGAGGGTTATGGGAGGACTGAGAAGTATTTAGATGATTTAAATACTGTCTAAGCAGCAAAAGAGTTCTAGGTCATCCCCTAAGTGGGTGATAAAATGAACCATGCTAATGTACATTTGCCCCTTGGTGTGCTCAGCAATAGATGTGGACAAGAAAGATGACATGGACATGTAAATATCATTTGGTTAAAAACATCCTGTTTTCAAGTTAGATAACTACAAATTAAAGCAATCTGTTTTTTAAAAAATCTTAATAAAGCAGTGTTTTGAAATTTTTACCAACATATGGAAGGCAGTCACCCTTTCTAATGAAAAGTAAAAAACACAAGGATTAAGACCATCAGCTGAAGACTCTCAGTTGAAATAAACTAAATGACATCTTGTAATAACTTTATAATTCCCTCCCCATATTTTTGTCTTTGGGATCATGTTAGTGTTTGAAGCTAGCAAGAATGGTAGAGATGAAAAACTTAAGATACCCCAAAGTTATTTTCTCAGGATTTCACTGATAATCAGTGTTGGAGTCTGCCCACGAATAAACAGATTTTCAACTTTCTATCCCATCAATTTGACTCAGTGATGAATTCAAGATCATTACATTTACAGAAAAATCCAATTCACTTTTCTTCAAAAATAATTCTATGATATATATGATTACTGTTTTTCTTTCCTGTTTAAGTGTCCTCTCATTCAGTTTGCAACTCCTGCAAAAAAATTCTTAAAGGTTAGCTGAATAGCTAATGGAGGATTAGAACATAAACTGTGGGTGTAACTTTGTATTTGTTGTCCATCCCTTAACAAGGATGGGAAACAAATTGGTTTGACATGATGTGTTACTTCGAAAATGACACTAAGTTGTCATACATATACTTTTAAGTGGCTGTATATTGTTTTAATTATTTGCTTTACAGTCTTTAGCCATTAAGGTAATCAGTGTGCAATTTTTAGTCATCTCTTCTTTAACAAGATTAGATGTAACACTCAACATTTCCTATCCTTGGGGATTTATTTCTTCCACGATTTCCAGCAAATTGTTTTGCAGTGATACCAGTAGTTCTACAAGGAGCCTGGAGTATAGAACACCATGCATGAATTCTTCCAGTTAGTATTTATTACTTCAGTTGGGACTTTTATCACAAATAAGATTTGCTCTAGAAAATGGCTTTGCTGCAAGATAAAATGAGGATGACATTTAACAAGCTGCCTGTTGGGGCAGGCTTCAATTTAAAAATAGACATTTTTCCAAATGCTTATCTGTAAGTCAGTTGATTGGAACTTGAATTACAAAGAAAACTTATCATTGGTATATGGGTCTTTAAAAGAAGCTGCAAAAGTCTCCACATTTTCCAAAATATATTCCTTCAAGTATTAGTTTCATTGAAAGGCTAATAAGTATTTTATGACCAAAACCAAAAAAGAGTCAATGTAGAAATACATTAGGGAAACAATAAGCTAAGCCAAATTCAACCAGACTTTCAAACCCTGTAGTATGCTAGTGTGCACTTACTTACTAATCTCCAAGAGGGGTATAAAATATGCACAGCTTCTCAATCTTATTTAACCATGCAATTTCTTCCTTTCACAGAGATTCTCTTTCAGAATAAGTAATCTGAAGAACATATTTAGGAAAATGCTAGCTTATTTATACCGCATTGTGATTTGAGAGCTAACACTAAAAACTCTATTTAAATTTTACCTAGCTTCCATTTATTACATTTTTTTCCATAGAGGAAAATGCCTTCTGATTTCAATTAAGGACAATGGGTCCCCTCCTGTTCCAGGGTTTGTCATGATTAGGTTTTCTATTATAGAGCAGGCTAGGTCATCCCAGACACTCAATCTTATGTTACTTCTGCCCAGAGAATATGCTAAGTGTGACTACAAATAGGTCTATCTTTCAGGGCAATAATTTCTTAGATTCTTTGAATATAAACTAAAGGGAAGTTAGTTCTGTGTCATACATGGACTCTTTAATTTTCTAGTCATATGTACCTGTTTCTGCATTCAATTTGTCTGCTGTTTATTCTTCTTAAATTAGCTAGGGTTTCTCAAGAATTAGCACCATTTTTGACTGACTCATTCTTTATTGTTGGGAGCTTTCATGTGCAATGTAGGATGTTTAAATGATGTCCTGGGTCTCTACCCACTAGATGCCAGTGGCACCTCTACCCCAGTTATGACAACTGCAAATGTCATCGGAAATTGCCAACTGTGCTCTAGGGGACAATACTAACCCCTGTTGAAAACCACTGAGTGAGATTATTCCTATTCTTAGCTTTCTCACTTTGTCTTTAAGGGAAGCACCATTTCACCTAGCTCATATATTTCTGTTGATTAATTTATTTGAAGAGTTTCTTTTTTCCTCTGATAGCTGCATCAGCTTTGTTGATTTGGTTTGCTAATCTTTTCACTTTGCCTATATATAATACTCTGGAACTTTATTAAAAGTTCTTTTTCTTTCTCAATCTTACTGCTTATTACCTGGTATCATCAATTTTTTTCAGGGTGATCTCTTCTTGCCAGGTTTCATTTCTTTGAGGGACTCCAATTACTTTATTTATATTACATATTATTCTTTCTCCTTTTTTAAGCAACTAATCTTGAACTTGAACAATGTATAGGGTTTGAGTTGTTTTCAGAATTTTGATGCTATAAGGCTGTAACAAGGCCCTTCTGCCCAGCATATGAGCTTGTAATTTCCATAATGGAACTTTAAAAAAAGACTTGTATCAAGGCAGTTTCTAGTGTTATTAGCTGTTTGAATGCTCTTCCCTCTATTTTTCAAAACCAAACCAAAGAAAGGAACAAACCCTATTCATATTTCTATTAATTGACATGATTTGAATGGCTAGTTACTGGGTAGGTAGAGGGACCAAATTAAGGGGATACTTCTAGACCTTTGTCCTTTATTAAGTCCCTCCATAGGAGAGGAAGAAGCATTAATTGGATCCATCAGCATTTGATAATCTTTTACACATTTTTATTTACAAGCAGCAGTGATTTATTATGGCATTTAGGCACCATTTCTTGAGTGCTTTCTGTGAAGCAAGAACCGTGCTAAGTCATTAACATACATTATGTCTCATTTAATTCTCATAAAAGCACTATGAGTAGTATTGCCATCCCATTTTACAGATAAGGAAACAAAAACATAACGAGGTTAACGCTTGAATTCAAGGCCAATCAGTTATTAAAGGCCAAGCTGTGACACCAAATTCAGATCTATGTGACCTCAAAACTCATGCTCTGCTATTTCTATCAGTAAAATTACGCAAATTAAGAAAGAATGCCTTCCCTAGGTGATTACTCTAATTTTTACATTAGGAACAGACTATTTTCTATTTCTATGCCAAACTATTGCTGAACTACTTTCCATCAAATACATGGTCCCTTATCACCATCACCATGATTTCAAAATTAGCTTGTGAAGCTAACCAACATACAGTCTTTAAGAAATATAATAAATGAGTAAAAAAGAATAGAATTCCTACAAGTATAGTACACATCTCATATTTCTACATTTATGATTTACTAATTTAAATATCTATGGTTAGTTCTGCTTTGGAAGTGGTATATTTTACTTCAACACAGAAATTTTCTGTGGTTAGAATCCTATTTTCTTTTCTCTTCAGCATAACTGATAAATGACAGCTGAACTTTTACCTGATAAGGGGGATAATTTATATTAAAAATCACAGGAAAGAGAGCAGGCTCATTTAAGAGATAAACAAGTGTGAATATATTATATATACTTGATACTTTAAGAAATGTTTGAGATAATACTATTAATTCTAATTTAACTTCCCAAAAGATAGAATAAAGTTGTAAGACAAAAGACAGGAGCCCCGACTGCTGTGGTTCAGTGGGTTGGGCATTGGTCCATAGACTTAAAGGCTGCAGTTTGATTCCTGGTCAGGGCACATGCCTGGGTTGCAGGCCAGGTCCCAGTTGGGGGTGGGCGAAAGGCAACCAATCAGTGTTTGTCTTGCACATCACTGTTTCTCTCCCTCTTTCTTCCTCCCTTCCCCTCTCTCTAAAAATAAATAAGTAAAATATTTTTAAAAAAGAAAGATGTTGAAGTATAATAATATAATCCAGACCCTACAGACAATATCCTCACCTCACACTGATAAAATTCAGTTTACAATGCCGTTGTCCATAGAGCCTGCATATGTTGCTGTAAGTCATTTCAAGCCATTTGTGACTCATGTGGAAAGATGGGGCATAGTACATGATTTTTTAGTGGAAAATTTTCAGGTATAATAATAAAAACGTTAATTTTTTGCAATGCACAATGTACACAAATAACATTTACAAGGAACATTTCTAGAATGCTGGCTTTTTGCCCTGGCTGGGTAGCTCAATTGGTGAGAGCATCGTCTGATACATCAAGGTCCCCAATCGGGGCACATACGGGAATCAACCAATAATTATATAAATAAGTGGAACAACAAATTAGTGTTTCTCTCTCTCTCCGCCTCACTCTCTCTCTCTCTTTCCCTAAAATAAGTAAATAAAAGATAAAAATATAAAATACTGGCTTCTCATGTATTCATGTGCATTTTTTGTGAGGTCTTGGATTTTCAATAAATCAGAAAAGGTCTGGATTCCTTCAAACCAATACTATTCTGTGATATTACTGTAAAAAATATGTTTTCTTCTTATTCTTATAAAATATGAGTACTCATGGCTGCAAAGGGGTTCAGCCAACTATGTATACCTTTTAGAATGTTTTTATGCATGGAAATGTGCTATGATGGAAGAGCAAGGGCAAGGAGTGCCTGAACAATGAATTGGAAAAGCTGATGGAAATATTACCATGCTTAAAAGTTGCCAAGAAACTGATCTCATCAAATGCAAACCTTTGCCTTTGAAACCTGAGCAGATGAAACCAAATAGTTAAAGTGATTTAATGCTATCATTTCCCCCTTTTTATTGTCACATTAAAGTTTCTTTTTTATTGAACTGTTTATTCATCCCATTTTATTCTTCAAAGAATTTAAATGGCTGATGATGATGATGATGATGATTTACATGTGAACATCTTTAAGTTTATTTTTTCTAGCTTTACTGAGTATAATTGAGAAATAAAATGTATACATTTAAGGTATACTATGTGATGGTTTGATATGTGTATCTCTTGTCTAATGATTACCACAATTAAGCTATTTAACATATCCATCACCTCATATAGTTACCCTCTTTTTTTGTGGTGAAAACAGTTAAGATCTATTCTCTTAGCAACATTAAAGTTTCTACGTAACAATAACAACAGCAAAAATAAATATGTAGCACATACTGGGCACTTTCTAGGCAATTTATACTGTGCTATCTTTAAACTCTCACAAAATGTCTATGAGGCAGATATTAGCATCTTCACTTAACAAATGAGAGAACTGAGCCCCTAGAGGTACATCCCTGAGCCACACAAGGCAGACAGGATTACCAAGTATGGCTGATGTGACAGCCAATGCTAGGAACGGTGTACTAATCTAGGTTGCTTCCCTTACTATATTTGTGTTTCCAGAAATTATTCTTCTCTACCTTTTTAGGAAAGTAAAACCTATTTTATGTTCTCTGATTCAAAAAGGAAATAACACATTGATGCTAATTTTACTCCTCAATTTAGCCATCTTTTCCTAAGGCCTGTCAAGGCCATGTCTATGTAGATGCATATTTATTATAATGCCAGTAACTACCAAACAACATACACAAGAATATATAAAATTAGATCTAGTTCTTTTTGCTTGAAGTCAAATGTTTGAATCTGGAAAGAGTAATACAATTTTTGGAAATTGTTTTCCTATAATTTAGTATTTTTTATCCCATCACATTTAGTTAGCTAGTACCACTGGTAGAATTGACAAATATCCATGGGTACTTAATCCCAGCTCTACCACTTACTAGTTGGGTAGTAATTTAACCCATCTGTAAAATAAGAGTCCCATCAGTTTCTAGCTCATAGGGTTGTTGTAAAGATTGCATAGGTTCATGACTTTTTAAAGCTTACAGTAGCTCCTGGTGTACAGAAAAGCTCAACAGGTATTATTTACTTACTTTCTAGAAGGGCCATCTACTGCCTATCGATATTGTACTTATCTAATAGCATAGGGCAAATAACTGTTCTTCTTTTAATTCATTCTTAGCAATAACTAGTGGGTCTATGATATAAAATGATAACCTTGGTTAACTAAGGTTTAAAATACATAGGGTGGGGCAAAAGCAGGTTTACAGTTGTATGTGAAACACAGCATTTATTCTTGCATTATTTATTAATTATTGTATTTCCATAAAAACAGGTATAAATATACTTTTGTTCAACCCTGCATTTACTTTTAAAATACATTTTAAATCTCATAATTAGGACAGTTTCAAGTATTTCTGTTTACATTTGTTTCTTTGTCACTTTGTCTAATAACAGAGCTTCCCTAAATATTCTTATCTTACATACCTTACTTTAAAATGTGAGCATAGTGAAAGAATATAATTAAGTACATCCATACTGAACCAAAAGCACAATATTAGGGACTATATCATGTTTCTATTTTGCTTCTCAAAATCCTATATACGCTATTATAATCTTAACTCTAAACCTCTGAGAAATATGGGAAGTTAATACTAGTGAGAGTAATGATGAGTAAGTTTACATACTTCATGACAAGAGTATTTATGACTAAGAACTAAGTTGAACATTGTAAGGCTAAAGGACATATATTGCATTTCCAGGTATCATGCAAGTGCTAACAAGTTAAATTACTGTCATTTCCAGAAAATATCAATTGTGAACTTTTTTTGTACTTCAGTTTAATGTAGCAAATACATTAAACTGCTAGTTACCTCAAATGACCTTCAGGTTATGCCAGGAAATCTCTACTGAAGTATCTATAAATATCTCCATTGGAAGTTAAGATTATATTTCAGATTCAAAAGTTAAAAAAAACCTTTCAGGATCAAAAGTAAAAGAATTATTTATTTTACTTCCTTGTCTGTCTTTCAAGCATATATACATTTATTTTCTCCTAAGTTGTTTAGAAAATATATGAAATATTGTAGGATATCTATATTTTCTAAAGTTTAATAGTATTCTATTATATTGGGAGAAATATGATTTGTTTAAACTGTAGTCTAAAGGGAGTAACATTTTTTTACAACGCTATCAGTAATGTATCTGGTGACTACAATTTTCTCTTAAATTAGACATTCTTATCTTCTTAACATAAGTAGAAAATAGCCAGAAAATTCTGGGACATAAAAAAAAGAAGAGTTGATATATATTAGTGACTATGTAATAACAGATATCCAATAAGTAGTTGTGGGATGAATGAATGAATACAAATAAATAATCTTTTGTGATGGGGCAGGGGTAGGGATAATAATGATGGCAGGCTTCTATACAGCAAAGGTTTAAAATAGAGTGGGGGAAAAAGCAAAGCTGCACATACATTCAGATTATGACAGTTCAAAATAAGTGCTACTAGAGTGGTATACTTGAGAAGCTATGCTATAAAATATCATTGTGTATTCTTATGATAGAAAAGTGCATGCAGAGAATAACACAAAGGAAGATAAGCATGGTTCCTATTCTTCAGAATCATTTTGAGCAAATCTTTTCATACATGATTATTACTGAAGAGCTATAAGAAAATAGGGCATGTGTATTAAAGTAAGCGATTACCAATCTTTTGGGACCAAGGGGGAAGACATTTGGTCATGGTGGACAAGTAAGTGGGACAGGTGGCAAGAAAAAGTTACAAATTACTTTCCTTCTGCTCAGCTCCCACTGATCAAATCTGGACTAACTAGCAAGGATCATGTCCTTCCCCAAGTATAAGTTCTTCACTAAAAATGATTAGTTTGAAAACTGGAAAGGAAGTAGCACAGACTTCCAATTAAATCTATTCATTCTTGCAATAGGACAAGAGACTTTATTTACTACTTTAACTTTAGGCAACTTTCTCTGCCAATATTTCAGATACACTATAGCAATGTTAAGTGTTTGTAACTGGGTTACTTTCTTGATCATGCATGCAAAAATAAGACTCAGAGCTAAAAACCACCTCAGGGACATGGTCACTCTTAGGTTCTACCTTTACTTTAAATACAATATGTCCTTCCTGTTTAAAATCCACTTCCAGTCAAGTTTTGCAGCTTGTTAAAAAATACAAATATCTAGATGAGATTTCCCCCAGAAAAGCCTATCTAAAGGTTTTTTTAATCCCAGAGGAATAGGGAGATAATTTTATTTTAAATAAGCCATGTTAACAGCATGTTTTCATTTTTTAAAAAGAAAACAAAACCTTGAATTATTCCAATTTGTCAACATCTGACATACAAAAATTGTATGTGATGCAGAAAGGTTTCCATACATCATTAACGAGCTAAAATGCTACCTACTATACTCGCTTACCTTTGGAAAATTTAGAATAATTTTTAATTACATGCCTCACATTGTCGAGATTTCACTTAGAAGCATGTGACAGACACAAATCAATTATAAAATACAAAGCTATCAAGTAATTTTTATAACTCAAAAGGCTATGAAAAGAAATTAAGATTCCCATTGTAGACACATGTTCTTAGGTCACCTTAAGAACTCTTACCATAAGTCGGGGTGCTTTCTCGTCTTCCTTGACTACTTGATCTTCCTTTTTCATATTCATAGCAATACAAGACAGTATCTTCCTCGACAATATTAAACCTCTTTCGATATTCCTGATCCAGAAATGAATTTGGTGATTCAGATCCCTTATGAACCGGCTTGCCCACCATATGTCCTCTGAGGTCTTCACAAGGAAGGTTTCCTTTCTCATCCCTAAAGAAAGGATGAAGAAAGATGTAGAAAAGTGTTAGGGTAGTAAAATGGCTGAGAGGGTCTAAAATAGTAATAATATCCTTCCCATACAATTATCGTCTATCTTTCCAAACTTTGAGGTTAACAGAGCAATTTTTAACTTTTCCTATTTTGTAGGAAAAGAGATGCAGAGGCTCAGAGAGGTTAAATGAATTGCCTAAAGGTCACACAGCTAAGAAATGACACAGCTAGACACGGGTCATGGATCTTTTAACTCCTGCTCTAGTCCATTTTCACTGCACTATGTCATATAAAGGAAATCACCTTAGCACATAAATTGCTTTTAGCGTTCAATACAGTAAGTAAATATTAACAATCTAACTTTCTTTTGTCAGTTTACCTAATTGAATTCATAGTAATATTTGCACTACATAAAAACAAATGTGTTTAAGAACTAACAACTCTGTAAGAATACTGTGGTCTTAAGAACCAAATTAATTCTAAATAAAACTGATATTGTAAGAATGCCAAACAGCTTGTTATTAATTTAAAATAAACCTCAATGAAGAGAATTACTCTGAGTATTTAAACTCCATGTATCTCTTTTAAACTCCATTCATTCCAAATGGATATATCAAAATTTCATTAAATACCAGCAATATTTCTACAGGAGAGAGTGGAGAAACCTGATAAAATATGGAGTTTAAGGATGGTATTTAATATGGTGGCAGGTTATTAACCAATGTCACCTCAATAAGTTTAATTAAGAAGCTAGGTATAAAGCAATGTTTGTGCTATGCTCTTTCTATTTACTAATTAATTAACTACTTTTTAGAGAGGGAGGAAGGGAGGGAGAAAGAGAGGGAGAGAAACACTGATGCATGCATGAGATATACATCAACTGGTTGCCTCTCACACACCCTAATCTGGGACCTGGTCCAAAACCCAGGCATATGCCCTGATTGGGAATCAAACCTGTGACCTTCCAGTTTGCAGATGGGCACTCAATCCACTAAGCCATACCAGCCAGGGCTAAAGATTTTTTTTCTCTTTTCTTTTTGTAAGCAAGTTGAAAGGGAGTATTAATGTGAATATACAGTTTTGCTTATATTTTCAAGAGGAAATAATGGAAGGATAAAGCAATACCAATAAAAACAGATTTCTGTGGGGGAGGAAAGGGGAAAAGTGGATAGGGCACAGATTAAAACATTTGCTTTAATACAGCTTTAAATTTGGAGTCATGTAAATGTTTTACATAATTGAAATTCAATCAAAAAGAAAAATAAGAACATGGCAATTTAATTTTTTCTTCTATAGAATTCTAATAAAAAATTCTCTAATAATTTATGGGATCCCTAATACTTACTCACATATAGTATTACTCACACAGCTCAGCTGATTGGGCCCATAATAAGTGGTATTTTGATAGATATATTTCATTTAGGATTTGTAATATTGAACTTTGTTTATATTATGTGTTTCACTGATAGCTATGAAATTTTTGTTAGAAAAGATTGTTTTTTAGAATAGGACTATGAATATAAATGAAATGTTTCTTTCCTTGTGGATCATTAATTTTATATCTTTTTAATTCTTAATTGTTTCCAGTTTTACACTAAAGAGGCCATGAATGCTATGAAAGCATATAAAATTTAAATTTATGTCAAGTGCCAAGACTTAAAATCTTAAATAAACAGAATACATTCAATTATAATAATATAGATAAAATAACAGATTTTTAATTGACATCTTGCACCTTACAAGATGGTGATGAACTTATAAATTGAATGTCATTTATAAAATATGAGTTTCAGTTCAGCAAATTATTATACTTTTATACTAGAGTATACTATACTTCTATATCTGTATAAAAATATCTAGATCAGGTTTGCCCCAAAGAAAGAAACTATATTCCTGGTATTTGAAATATGTAGAAAATAGTAAACCATATTCTCAAGACTTACTGAATTGGTAAGTTTTCTTACATATTTAACACATCACAAGGTGAACTGGCCATTTACATTACCATTCACTCTTCTATTTCTTAATATAAAGAATTGCTTATTACCAAATTGTAACTTACATAGCTTAGTTCTTAGGCAACATAAAGAAAATAAATATAAAATCCAGGCAGAATTTTATTTTCAGGTAGCTTAAATTTTTTTTCTGCGGAAATTGCCTGGTATTTTTATTATTGTTAGTCCTCTATCAAAAGAAATTGACACAGCAATTAGCTTAGAAATAGCCCTGACAAACTCATGGCGCTGGAAGGTTATACCTATCTATAAATGGGCAGACTTCTCTATCAGGCCTGTGACATAACTGTTAATGCAGCTTGAGATCAGACGGTGATTCAACCCTAGTTAATTTACCACTTTCTATTTATACAGGTACTCCCTGTGGCAAAAAAAATGGAAGGGTTGGTATTACTCTATAACGATATGAAAGAGGGGCCTTATACCAACAAGGAAGATTTATTAAACATGTCTGTATGTAATTCACTTAAATAAAGTTGAACTAAGAAAAGTACAAACCAAAACCAGACTGCAGAAAAATGAATTGATACATGTATTGCATATATAAATGTGTGTGCCTGTATGTATATTCATATCACAAGCATCTGAATAACTCAATGTACTAATTCGTTTTGCTGAAAAATTAAAACACTTTTTCTTAATGTTATCTGTCTGTACATGTATATAATCTGTATTTTTTGTTCTAAAAAGGATTTAGTAAAACTGAAAAGCTAGAGTACTGCTTTAGTGGACTTTAATGGCTCATTGTAAAATTCATTAAGAGCAATTAGTGCTTAAACTTCACAATTCTGCAAGACCTATAAATTCTTGATTTTCATTTTAGAAAAAGAAATCTGGTTAAGTATTAAAATGCACTATAGAGTATAATAATGGAACTTTATATAGTCATAAGACATATACTAAAAACTGAGAGAATTTCACCCAATATACATGAGTATTTCTCTTTTAGAGGCAAAGCCACGTTTGCACCCACAATTTTTTCTGGGATAATTATGTTCAAATAATTAATCACAAGAAAAAATTCGACCTAATTTGACCACTAGGGCTACCTTTTTAAGTTTTTTGTTTTAAGATGAGAAAATTTCTATTATTCATTATTCAAATCAACACTAAAATGCATATCCTGCCCAAACAAAAATTTTAGTATAGAAAAAATGTTCTGATGAATTAAATTAGGTGAACCACAATCATAATCAAAATGAGAAAATGAAAAAAACCCCTGCCAAGTTTGTAGCTATAAAAAGAATGACAAGTGCAAAAACTTTTGCGACTTCAGAAGTTTTTTATAACTTCAAGTCAAACCAGAAATTGAAGATTATTGATACAAGGTGGTGCTACAAAGGTCCTTTAATGCATGGATTGTTCTTACTATGCTATATAAAATGATTGTGTGACTGGATAACTAATAATTTGCCTCAATATATATTTAGAACATTCTGTTAAATTATACACTAGACTACAAATCAATAAAAATGAGATAATATACTCTATGAATTTTACTGAAAAGCATAGAGCTTTCAAAAGATATTGACAAAGTAAGTACCACTGTGGCGATACTTCAATTTCTTACATTTTCTAGTTTTTTTTAATAGTGTGTTCAACTTTTTTATTGATTTCAATATACTTCCTTAATCATATTTACACCACACTCAGAAGAGAGGACTGGATCATTTTCCTCTTTTGTCTTAAGTGTATTTTAAATACTTGTCTAGGAAACATGTTCTTTTAAACAAGTTCCTCCCTAGCCAAGAGAAAAAGAAAGAACATTTAAACACTGCAGAGATTTGATAAAAAAAATAATCTTCTGATGCTTATTTGTAATGTAGCCATAATATGGCTTCTTAGTCATTTTCAGTAAAATAAAAATGTTTCCTATTTGAAACATACACGCTTTTATTGTTTCTCATGTAAGACCAATTTAGAAAGTCTGACACTATCTTAATAGAATTAAAATGCACCTTGTGTTTAACTAGGATATCAGATAGACTTTTAAATCTGATTGTAAATTTAACATTAAGACTGTAAATTATACATTAGAAATATTGGTGAAATGCTAGCATAGTAAATATCTTATCATAAACTACTTCCTCACAGCTACATTTAATTCCCAAGAATATGAAGTAAAATGTTTATAAAACTGATGATAGTTTTATTACTAAATGCCAACACAGTATTTACAGATATGCCATGTTGTCATGTAGCATTTAGATTGTAAAATGTCAGTACCATCATATCTAATAGAATGAAACATTAGGTACACTAAAGAACAATAAAAATTAATAAAAACAAGGTAGTTTAGTTCTTTTAGATAACAAAGAAATTTAATATTAACTATGGCCTGAAAACAAGACACCTTTATTATTGTTTTTGAATGACTGCACAACTAACTTAAAAAGTGAATCAAATCCTTTGTGATTGGTATTAATTATCCCCACTTAGTACTTGTCCTTTTCCATAATTTTTGTATTCCAGAAGGCTGGATACCAGTATGTTTTTAGACAGAATGCATTACAGCACCAAGTTCTATTCTTCCACATTTGCCAGGAATTTCAAATAGGAATTTGGAAATGAAATGGGGATACTGTCTCAAGAAATCTAGGACATAGACTTTAAAGGCAAGTCATTTTCTTGCAAACTCTCTCTACTTTCTTATAGAAACATTAATGAACTAAATCAAGTGGAAAATGAAGATAGAGGAGTATCAGGGGGAAAAGCACTCATCATTATCCAAAAAACCCCTCCCTTACTACATACATTTAAAAAATTATAAAAGTTGTATATAACTTTCTCTTTTTGAAAATAAATGTATGAGAATCTTCAGAGCAATCTGAGATTTCCAGGGGCTTCTTCATCAAATAGCCTCACTTATTTTTTACTTATTAAAATAATCCTAATTGTTACTTAATAGTACTTTCCTATTCTTTCCTATTGTAGAGATGTTTATATTTCTTTTTAAAAGGTTTTCCTTATTTATTTTTAGAGAGGGGGAAGGGATGGAGAAAGAGAGGAGGAGAAACATCAATATGTGGTTACCTCTCACATGCCCCCCACTGGGGATCTGGCCCACGACCCAGGCATGTGCTCTGACTGGGAATCAAACTGGTGACCCTTTGGTAAATGGGCCGGCACTCAATCCACTGAGTCACACCAGCCAGGGCTTTATAAGGTATTTCATCATAGTATTTAATACATATTAATTAGTTATTAAACAAAGTGCATTTTCTATAATGCAATGGTTTTCCAGAATGAGTTCAGAATTTCCAACTGAGGAACTATATCCCTTGAGAATTTGTTTCACAGTTTACATGCAATTCGGTTAGTCTTTGGATAGAAGCTGCCTAGAACAACAAGATGGTTAGTTTTATACCTGGGAATATATGGTTCTGCAGGAGGAGGGGGAATGTAGAGATCCTGGAGGGCAGAACTGTCTCTTTTGGTAGGTGTACTGATGGTGCTGGAAGGCGTGGCAACGCTGCTTGTGGGACTTCTAGGTATAAGAGGCTGGTTAAAATGAAAAAGAAAATACATACACACACAAACAACACACAAAACAACAACAACAATGACACATAGTTATCATTTTAGAGTGATCTATTTCTGCAAAGTTTTTGAGCTTGGCTGAAATTAAGAAGTATGTTATTTTCCACATGGATATTCCTTTGAATCTCCAAAACCAGATTAATTTATTACTTTAGAGGTTTCCCCTTGGTTCTCAACTCACCTTATTCTATGGTATAATCACATAAAAGCTATTTATATAGTACCATGAAGTGTTTCATACATGGGAAGATTTATTTATCTGATTGTCAAAAACTTATTTAAATGAAATTTGCTTTGTTAGAATCCCACCTTTGAAATAAAGATAATAAAGAGTAATTTTCAAAAGAATTAGCTCATTCACATCCTGAGTGATATACAAGAAAGATCAGATCTTTCCCCCAAAAGATACACCATACTCCTAAGTTAGCAGAAGTCACAGATTCTCAGAAAAGGTTATAGGAATGGAGCATGAAAGGCCAATAATGAGAGAATATTGCCTAGGAAAAAGCTGCTTTTTTGTAAGTATAAACATAACTATCTTCTCAAAGTCATTTTATGGTACATCTTCAAAAGTATAGTGATTAGTGTGACATAATCATTTCATCTTGCATAGAAACACACATTTATCATTGTTTAAAATAATCTTTAGTTGTCTATCTATAGATCTCATTTTCAAGCCTGTACTTAAGTATGAGAAGTGTTTTTAAAAATTGAGATGGTATATATACTAAGTGGAGCAACACATCAGGATGCATTAACTTAAGAGCACTTTCAAATCTGAGCTTCACAGTGGTCAAAATGATCTTGTGGTTCAAGAAATTATCCTAAAGTAAAACTAAACTTTACAAATTTTCATGTTTATTGTACAGGTATTGCTGATAGCAAAATATAAAATAGTATTAAAAATAAGCATTTTAATGTAATTGCAAACACAAAAATAGTGATCACAAAATGATCCGTACCTTCAAATGACAAGATGTTGCCATTTTAGCCAGTGTGGAAACAATTTAGTATAACTATATAGACCCACAATTCTATTACTTTAACACATATTGCTGGCCACTCAAAAAATGGCATATTACAATTATTTTATATTGTGACAATACTTTTGAACAGGTAAACAAAATATGTTAAAAAACTAAGCATAAATACAATGCACAATAGGGGTCACTAGGGTAGGCTACATAGTTTATGACTCAGTGCACAATTTTCATCTTTCCTGCTACACAGCTCACCTTAATAGCTTGAAATCACACAACCCACCAAAATGACAGATAATGTTTAATCTCATGAAATAGAAATTAAGGAGAGAAATGAAAAATATTCCATCATTTATTTTGGGACTCTATAATATACTATCTCATATGGTATAAAAAAGTCAGAACATATATATGTTGATAAATTTTGAAATATTATGAAAATATACAGTAAAGACTATTATATTTAACTATGCTGATTTTGGAATAGTGTCTGTCCAGTGTGTCTTTTTGAAACAAAAATCTTGGCAATGGGAAGTCCTGAGATTATATAGATAATAAGGAGGCACCTGTATGAATGAATACCATGAAGCCTGAGGAAATAAAGAATTGTATTCTAGGGATGTATTACATGCCTTTACAACAGATCTTTGAATGATGCATTCTTTAGATCAAGTATTTAGATTTACTATGTATGTATAGTCATTGTGATGTGACTCTGTTTATAACTGTTTTCCTCTCTGTAAGGACATCTTAGTATGAAATGTATTAATGTCATCTATAGATGATATTAACCAATATGTCCAACCAAAATTTCATCACTATAGAAATGTAAAGAAAACATTCATTACGTAGTACATTACTTTCCAAAACTTGCCAACAGATGCACTATAAAAGAAACTCATATTCAGGCTGCTTTCTAGATGCTCTAATATCTCTCTTATTCTAATATTTCTCTCTTATTTTAAAATATCCTAATACTACCAGTGAACTTGAGACAGAAGTTCTAAAAACATAAGCACTAGAAAAAATAATGTAACAATCTTATTCACTTTCTTTTAGGGTCACTACTTCTATTTTGAAGACTTCTCTCCTTTTATTTTGTAATCTATAGAACTAAAGACTTTTTTGGGTTCTTACTAACCGCCCTCAAACAAAGAGGAAGAAAGGAGGAAAAAAGAAGTAGAAGTCAATGGTTGCAAGTATATTTAAACACCTCTGGCATGTAAGGTAAGCATCAACAGAGTTTTTTAATCTGATTGGACTATTACCAGGATTGTCTACATAGGGAATTTATGCCTTTCTTCTTCCAGGAAATTTAAATATTAGCCTTGTCAACTTCCTTCAAATTACTATTTTTCCTAGGTTTCTATTTTCAGCAAGGAGTTGCTATTAGTGTCATTGGTTGATATTATTAGCTGAATTAGCAAATATGTAGAAGAAAAAGACTCTTAAATATATTTGAACAGATAACAGATTTGATTGTGCCAGCCTGTTCAATTAATTGAACTGGCTGAAAAAAAAAACAACTTGTTCTTTCAGAGAAAAAAGAAATTAGTCCATGCTGTTGTTTAATTAAACTGGCTAGTTATTTTATTAACTGGTAAATCATACAAAACATCTCAACTGATTTATCATACATATATCATCAGGCCAATCAGTATGCCCTGTACCAAGTAAAATGCTTGGTAAACATTAAATATGTTCACTATATTTTTGTCAACTAATTGTACTATTTTGTCAAGCTAATCCAAGCTAAAAAGTAAACATTATTCTTGAGAATCTCATTTAAAAATCAGACATTAAACAATGGAAAAATAAGTATGATAAAGTAGAAGATTCAAGGGAAAATGGAAATGGCTACTTAGCCCAAAAGGAAGTCTTTGTAATAATCTGAAATTATACTCTGTTAAGAATTTTTCTAACTTTGGACAAAAATTGAAAGAGTACAGAATTAAATGACTAAAAGGATGAAAAAGGCATTTAAAAACATTGGAAAGATAGGCAAAATTTGACTAAATCAAGTACAGAATAAATGATGCTATTAGATAAAATTAGCAGTAAGATATTCCTAGTTGTAACAAGTGGCATTAAAATCACATCTAGCACCAATAACCACTTAAGTGAGTGAAAATAAACCTGGTGACAAATAAAGCTTTCCTCTAACCAAAACGATGTTTTCTCAGCATTCAATTCAAATTTTAATAGGCATATTCTTTAGTTTCAGAAAAATGTCTAAATATGTAAGTATAATAATGCAGAAGGACAACTTCTATCTGGGCAACATTTACTTTCAACATTTGAAACATTGTATAAGAAAAGCAGTTCCCATTGTACCATAAAGAATTTTCGACTTTCTAAAAAAGGTAGAAATAAAGGTAATTTTTTATCTTGCCATTTTAATTCTTCCTCGTATATTGGTAAAATCTGTATGGCAAGAGAATTAACTATCATCATGTATGGATAAAAGTATATGGATAAAATACAAAGGATTTTAGACTTTATCTGTTACTGGAGTAAGCATGGAGCTTCAGTATAACTTGATCCACTATGGTACGCAAACAAGTTTGACATGAATCCCATTTTGTGTTCTATACAAAGGGGTTTATTTCCAGGAAGGACCTTGTCATAACATTTAGTTTTCAGATCTAAATAGTCCTACTGACATAAAGCTCTCCTTCCATAATCAGTGGGGCTCCAACAGGGAAGATGCATTTGTATATATGCTGTTACTCTTCTAAAAGAAGTCTACGAGGTATTTACGGGGGCATTGACATGCATCTTTTGAAATATTCAAATCCTAAGTAAAATGATCGTATGCATCTCTTCAAATGCTCATTTATAATGTTATGACAATTAATGGTAACTTACTATTGAGAAAAGGACTAAGAAGTCTACTAGGTAAAATGTATACATACATTTTCATATTGTCAGTTTGAACTATATAAATACTTTCAAATTGTATCTCACAATATGATATGGCACAAATCTTCCTCTGAATCATGAATGATGCCTTAGTAATATCCTACTCATCCAGATTAAACATCATTGGAAGATTGTGATTATTGTAGGATAAAATTTTCAGCTTTTGTAAGGTATTTTCCTTGTGTCCCCAATTCTGCATCTCTAAGGTAATTAAGCACATCTGGAAGATATCAATGTGCCTCTGAAAGCCATAAGGTCTTAAGGACTATAGCAAAAGAACTTCCATACTAAAGAAACTATATTTGACATTGAAGTTTTACTTGTAACAGTTTACATTTTAAGAACTTTGACAAGTATATCTTAATTTAGTTGCCCTTCTGTCTGGTGAATGACCCAGCATTCACAGAGCTATAGAAAGTTACGATGAAACCAATGACATAAAGACAGCCCCAACATTAAAGATTAAGACAGTGTATTACATTTTATGTAGTTATTTTTAAAATTCATTTACGTAGTTATCTCTAATGCAAAGATCACAGAGAGCTTGCTTTGCCTTCCAGGGGGAAAATACCCATTGAATATGAATGATTACATCATGTATTACACCTGGCCATTTATTTTACTTACTCTTAGGAATAAGCACAGACTCAAATGCATCACAACACCTCATTATTCTAGCACAAAACATTCACACAAGTCCTTACTCAGTTCAAATACATTTTTATTGTAATTCCCAACACAAGTACCAGGATATTGTTTTATGTTAGCAACTGTCTTCTTAATCATCTAAACAAATGCTTCAGAGAAAATGTATTCTGGATTTTGGGAGGTAAGATGTTGCATACAATCTTGTTAAGTGTCTTGGCCATATAAGGAGTGCTAGATGTAATTTGGAAAATTATTGAGAATGCTTTTTCCTGGGTAAGTTTTTAAGTAGTAAATCATCTGAAAAGAACCTAAGAGAAACACACATATTCAAAATTCTCTCACTCATTTTTTCATAGCTTTTTCTAGGATACAAATTTATATAAACATAAGAGTCCTCTTTTATAAGCATGTAGTCTTCCCTTTCCTATCAGACTACCATGAAAATAACATGTTTTTTTTTTTTCTGACCACGAATTTGATCAGAAAACTGTATCTGGATACGTTAAAAATACAGACATGTGTGCATAAAAATGCATATAGTTACACAATATACAACTAATAGAGACTTCAGAGACACATGACAAAATGTTTTTTTTCCACTGAATTGTCATATTTTGCACACTGCACTGAGACTACCACTAGTGTCTGTCCTTGTGCTCCCCAGTCTTATTGGCATAGTTAATACTGCAACATTAAAATTAGACTTCCAGTCATTTCAGATTACAGTCAAGCTCAACTTTTAGGATATTAAAGAGTGGGAAACTAAAGATAAAACAAGTAAAAATAACTTTTGTGGCCTGTGTCAACATTTTGCAAGCATTTGGCTGAAAACACAAGTGTGACTGAGATCCTTTCATTAATTTGCTTAAACATTGGTGCACAAAAATTTGGTATGACAATTGTTTGCAGCTATTTATTAATTTGAGCATGTAAAACACATAATTATTTTTGCCTCTGAGTCAGCACAATTACATATTTAGTTTACATTTATTTTTTCTAGTGTTCTAATATTAGTTATCAACCTCTTCAAAACATGCTTTTAAAACAAAACTTTCAGAAACATAAACTTTGTTAACCAATGGTTTTTACAGTCACCCCAACCATAACTTTGAAATTAAAATGAATTTTATTATTGCTTATGTTTTTTGATTTTTACAGAATAACTTCAACCATTAATATCTATGTTTGAAATACAACAAAATCAATTAGTGTTCTTCGGTTATTATACTGGTTGATAGACCAAATCTACTGCTGTAATTATTTGCTTTCTTATTTCATTTTCTGCTCAAAGTTAAATATCCTGTAAAAATGCTAAGCAATAAAATTTTAAGTGAAAACACAAAACCATACAAAAAACTATCACAAGAAATAAGATTTATGGACTAGGATACACTTTAAGAACATAAGTCTAATGATACAGTTTGATGTTATTTTATATAAAATGTATTTAATAAAACCTATATCAGTAAGTTGAATTCCAGCATTAATTTTTGTGGTCATTTCTGACATTTATTCTCACCAAAAATGCTGAGATGTTAATGTTTTAAAGTATTGTTGATTCCCAGTGATGATTTCAATCACCATTATTGTCAGTGACCAGCTATACATGTCCTTTAAGGAGGAAATGACACTACCCATGGATATTTGTGACCTACACACACTAATTTAAAACCACAAACATCAAAAAATATACCTTGAGTTTTGTCCATAGTTGCCTGAAATTTTTTCATTGAATTAGAAGAAGCTGACCATAAGCAATCACCCTCCTTACCAAAATCCAGGACCTTAGTAGAGGGTGCTACTAAGGACATGGTTTTAAAAACACCTTTCGAAAAACAGGGAATTCCTGGTTTACTTTCTTAGAATAAAATATTCTATCTTAGGTAAAACATTGCTACTATTTGTAAATGGATGCAGATGACAACAGAATTCAATTCCAGATTAAATATGCTTATAGTATTTGACTCAGGTATCTTGCAGTTCTATTGTAAAATGTTTGAGAAATCAAGAATTTAACAAAAGAACTGCCAAATTTCATGAAATGTACTAATGAAATTGCTCTGTGAGCATGAAGCTGAATTGTATGCTTTTGTATATTTGGGTATAATTCCATGAATGATTTTCCAAAGAAATTCCAAATCAAAATTCATCATTATAGTTGACTAATAATAGAACTATGTTCTAAATATATTTTTAGAAATAAAGATTCTTTCATGAAAACATGTGATATTCCTTAATCTTTTACCTTAGGGTAGATAAGGTTATGTTTTATCTATGTAGGTACAAATTATTTCCTTCTTAGTTTAAAAAATAATTTATCTTTAAGTTAGAATACAGTCGTTTATTTTAAGGTGCATGTACTAGCATCTACCTCTATGCTACAAGACTTTGCCATATTTTATCTGAAAATGCTAGTAGGTGAATATAACCTGGGATAGTATAAAAAATTGAAATGAATGTATTGAGTGAGATAAATGCCACAAATTATTTATTTTTGTAACCTCTAGTTCAAATAATTCTTACTAGATTACTGGTGTACCCTATGTCTAATTCTTCAGGTTTGAACACTGAATATTTATATTTAGATGAGTTAATGGGCATTTAGCTCTAATATATTTGTACACATACCAGAAGTAAGAATATAATAAGAAATGATACTTGTGTCTGCACAGAGGATTAAGCACTTTTTCCACATTCAAACTCATTTCTTAGCCACTAGGAAAACTGTGTAGCCTTAGGCAAACTTGCAAAAGAATCCAAGAACACCTGCAAGAGTTTCAGCCCACTATTTCTTTGAATTGTCCCCCTCTGGGGACAGTCTATTTTCAATCTCCAGATCTTGGCACCCTCAGGTTTTGTCCATCTTTGGTTGTATCAAAATCTACATTCTATAAAAATTCTGGCCAGGTAGTTTTTATTACACTTCCAGTGTCTTTGTGTTTTGGCATAGGCTAAGGACTTAAGATCAAGAAAGAACTCTGATGACACAATTTCAGGTCTTCAAAATAGATGCCACAGAGATCTAGTGGTGCTGGTGTATGTTAGAGGACTTAACCATTGCCCTTACTCCTAAGATCTTGTTTTAATACCACTAGGAAATATTTAGTTGTAGTGTCACCTCAAAAAATTCAATAAAATAAAAAAAAATGAATACCCTTCCTTTTGCTCTGTAAAAAACCAAGCTCTGAAGTAATTTTCAAAGAAGTTGAAAGCAGTTATCTCCCCTGACCCCCAAAAGGTATTGTTTATCTATAAGGGGTTGAGCTTAGACAATACATATCAAGTGAACTAAATTCAGTTGAAATAAATTTTTTAAAATATCAATACATATAAGCACTTATATAAATGCCAACTTTCTGTTATCTGATTTAAACATTCTTAAAAAGTAAACCTTCAAATATACTCAGAATAACTGAAGAGGAAATGAGGAGTAATTATAATTAGTGATCTGATGAGGCACATTTCTTAGCATTTGGGAATGGACCTAGAAACAGTGCCTTGAAAGTCTATTATAATTCTATTATAAGTAAGAAATGATGTGAGGTCATTTTAAAAATTAAAGTCTTTATTCTCCAGCTTGGAATACACATACCAAATATATGTGTAGCAAAAAAGAAATGTTGGTCTTTCAATAATTTTAGCATTTTATATAAAAGTCATTCTTAACTGGGTACTTTCATTATCCTAATTCTCCAGTGTGAGCTTGTGCAAAAGAATCTAAAAGGGGACCAAATTAACAATTTATTTTCTAGAGATACTCCCTCAGTGTTCATGGGTCAACAAGAAGCTAATGACTTTGTGGTGTTCAATGTGAAATAGAAGAGACTAGAGAGAAAAATTTAAATTTAACTATACATATATTGAGAAGAAAACCTAAAAGCTGAAAGTATGGGCCTCTTCTTCAGGATTCCAACCTCTCAAATTTTGAAGAAGGATCTTTAGGGAAGACATACGAATAGAAAACTACAGATTGGAACAGCAAAGCAACTTACAATACAGCAAGAAAATAAAATGACGTGATGGTAAAGTAGGATCTATTAATCTATGGGTTAATGAATCAAACATTGAACTCTGAACTTTAATGACCATCAAAAATCTTTAATAATAAACATACTGTAAGTCAAATGTATTTGGACATATTAATACAGATTTACACATATTCTTTTGAAAATCAGAAAGTTTCACATTAAAAATTTAAAGACCTTAATGTTAGAACATTTTATATGTTTTTATGTTATTTATATATAATGCAAATTTGAAGACAATAAGTAGTAAAGTTTTAAATAATTAGAAATCATTATAATTGATAAGGCATTTCTGTGTAATGGAGAATTTAGGATTTTAGGAAAGAAAATCTAAGAATGGTACAAGGTACTAATATAGAACTTAATAACAACTTACACAGCAGTGATAACAATGGTATTTTTATATATTACTTATCTTTTTAATCTGAATGGGCAGTGTTCTATTTCAATTGGCAATTTAAATTTTTAAAAATTAGACTTCTAAGAAAAGTAACAGTCTCCTATTTTAAAAATTCAGTTTTTATGAAGGACAAAATTTTTTCTATGATGTATTTAAAGATTATATGCTGACTGAAATGGAAGAAAATGTATTGCTTCCTTGTCTTTCATCAACCAGAATTGTATATTTATAACTTCCTAGATAACTCAGCTTCTTAATTAATATAATTTATCAACCCCAGAGTAATATTTAGAGTGATGTTTCATGGTGAAAAAAGATGCAGAAATTCTAATGCAAAAATTTCTCTATTTTTTCCACCCTAGAGAATGGAAAAAAGAAAAATGATCAGTCAGGAGGAATGTAGTTGGTCCACTTTAATCACTGTCTAAAACTTCTTTTACCTACTGTTCATAAATAACTACTATTATGTTATGACCTGATTTAAAAGAATTCTATAAACTATCATCTAGCTTCTCTAAGAAGTGTATGTGAGTATAACTTTTAAATAGAAGATTATATAAAAAATGAAACATCTCATTTTTATTTCTGTCCATATTTTGGTTTGAAATAACTTGTGGTTTGTTTAGAATTATGCTTTTAAATGTTTACGAATTAAGGCCAAGTTCTTTATTATTTGGGCTTTAGTTAGAGTAACTTTCATAGGTCGTCACGATTAAGCCTATTAGGATAAGCTGTGAAGAAATCATTTCACAAACAAATTTTCAAAAGCATACAAGATTAATCCATATGCTGCTGAGATGAGGCACAATAAAGAAGCATTACTGAGATAATCTATGGCTAAAATGATGGTGTATGACTTATGATTAAGCTTCATTACCTGCAGAGCAAGGGGCTTCCATCTCATATTTTTCAGTAAAGCTGGTGCTGAGGTAAGCATGCTCTGAGGTCGCTTTTTCAAAGTTAAGATAACACCACTCGGGTCCTCTCGTAGTGCATTCACCAAATTTTTCAACTGCCACCCCACCTGGTAACCAGCAAAATCATTACAATAAAATTGAGGTACAGTATTCAAAGATTTAATGTTTTCCCCCTTTAATAAGATAAGTTAAAAATGAAAATCACATAATTGGTGTACCATCCTATCAATTGTCAGGAGATATATACTTAAGAAAAAATTTTATCTTTGAATTGATTAACCATTTTATTGCATTAGAGTCCATATCATTATGAGATCAGCTAATGGACATTTACCATGACAGAGACTAAAACGGTATCCTACCAATGGAGTAATTTAGAATTTAAAGAAATTATGTTATCATTAATGCTGTGCAAGGTCTAGATCCAAGGTCTGTTCACAAGTACAATTTTAAAATCCACATGCCTGAAAACAAAGGATTTGGCAATGTCCTGAGTTTACAAACTACACATGCTTTCTCATCACCATCTTTTAGAGATATGTAGTACAAGTGTCCATAAATTAGAGTGACATTACACTACCAATAGCTGGTACTGATACACCAAGGTAACACTCTGATGCATGGCAGATAGCATCAATAAAATAAACCTTTTACCATGCTATAAGACAGGATAAAAATGATAAGGTAATACTACTCCAGTGCTGCAGCTATTGAAAATGTGTTCCAAACCACTCTATAAACTTAAAATATAATGTGTGGTATTTAATGAAGCCATTCTACCTGAATATCACCTCAAAACATATGGTATAATTAAACTGAAGTTCTTGATAAATGTCCTAAACTTGGCTCAACTGTTATCCATTAAATTATTTCACTCATCATCTTTTTAATATTTTGAACATAGAATAACTTTCATTAGTTTGCTTTTAGGATGGACTAATTACACAGTTATCAGGTAATTGAAATTCTAGAAACTATGCTTTAAAGAAAGACATTCAAAATACCTATTATTTCAAGGATAAAAAATACATTTAACATTTAAAAGAAAGAAACTTTTAGCACAACTCAATGTATTAGATTTTGTCCAGGATGTGCTATATAAATGCACCAGGCCAGAATTTATCCTAGGTTACAAGGAGGTTTTAGCAAATGCTCTTAACAGTGATCTAGTTTCTTGCTAGGCAATCAAGTGAACAGGAATGGGTGTTTTTATCTGTTACTCATGTTTTTGCCTGGAAGATAATGCTCAAGCTGCAAAGAGTGAGCACTTCAACAAGATAAGCACAGATCCCTAGAGACTATGATGAAGAAGCACTTTGAACCACAGCCACTGTAGATTAATGGGAAACTTTGGTTTATATAATGAATGAGCATTCCTTTAAACTCTACTATACCTGAATTGAATGATGATGAAGAGAAAGAGTTAGAACAAAAAAGAAGTGAGATGTTATAATGTTTAAACCTCAAGGTTTCTCAGATATGAATCAAAATGATCATTAAGGTAACTTGCCTAATCTGAATAGGAAGCTGCCAATTTTTAAAGATAGAAAGTCACATTAATGCAGATCAACTAAAGTAATGGAATTGGTCAAATGTCTTCCATCATATATAAGTGGGATTATTATACACCCAAAGGTACATTACATTAATTCTGATTACTCTGATAGCTAAGTAGTGTCCCTACAGATACTTCTGTAAGCCAAGAGTGAAAGTGAAGTGAATCCAAAGCAAATTATTCACTTTGCTTGCCAAAAAATAAAAATGTGAAGCAGATTTTGAATTCCAGATTTGAAGGGAGAAAATAAACTGTTTAAACAAAGATTTTGTGAACAACTTATTAGTGATAAACACATTTTATCATTTATTGAAATAGTTGCTAACTACATGAAGCAGTCAATAAGATCACCATATTTTTCTTTCAGCACACCTATTCTTATTTTTAAAATTAATTAATTTATTTTCTAGAGAGAGGGGAAACAAAGGAGAAAGAGAGGGAGAGAAACACCAATGCTATAGAGAAACATCAATCGGCTGTCTCTTGCATGCCCCGCAATGAGGGATTGAACCCACAACCCAGGCATGTGTCCTAACCAAGAATGGAACCAGTGACCTCTTGCTTTGCAGGATGACACCCAACCAACTGATCCACACTCATCAGGGCTCAGCATTCCTATTCTTGATGAATTACACATTGATTTCTATCCACCAATTTCTTTCATTTATTCTATGATATAATCATTGTGACTAGTTACAAAAATGTTAAGACTAGATGGTGTTTTCCTGTGTAATGTTCAGGGCAATTTGTTTACCCCATTCCTTCAGACTTTTCTATACTGTTTTTGACACACAATTCCAAAAAACAGATTTTTTTTTCCTACGAGAAAGTGGAATTGTTTTTTTGGGGGGGTGAAAAGTAATAATTTAGCCAGATTTTAATTTTATAGCTGAATGTTATTCCATGGCAGAAAATTATATAATTTTACTACTTTTAATTAGCCTTCCAACTCTCACTGAGATAGCATTAGCAATACTTAAAACAAAGTAAGCAAATATATATCAAGATACATATGAAGTATATATCTTAGGCTCCCAAATTCTACTTCTACTACTACCATAAGGAAATGATGGCATAACAGCACAGAGATGTGCCACATATATGTTGCAGTACTATTTAAACCAATCAAGATTGTAAATTATGTACATGTGCATTAGTAATGGCTACTAAAATTGTTGTGTGGAAAAATTAAGTTCCAAAATAGCAACTTTAATTAAATTCTACTTCTGTAAAAAAGTATATATAGAAAACATAGGGTATTAATATCCAAAATATGTAAAGAACTCACACAACTCAACACCAAACAATCCAGTTAAAAAATGGACAAAGAACCTGAACAGAAACCTCTCCCAAGAAGACATACAAATGGCCAACAGGTATATGAAAAGATGCTCAACTTCACTAGCTATTAGGGAAATGCAACTCAAAACTACAATATGATACCACCTCACACCTGTTAGAAAGGCCATTATCAACACGACAAGCAATAACAAGTGTTGGAGAGGTTGTGAAGAAAAAAAAACCCTTATTCACTGCTGGTAGGAATGTAAGCTTATACCACCACTGTGGAAATCAGTATGAAGACTTTTCAAAAAATTAACAATAGCATGACCTTATGACCCAGAAATCCCTCTCCTGAGTATCTACTTGAAAAACTTGGAAACATGTATTCCCAAAGATACATGCACCTTCATTGCAGCACTATTCTTGATGGCCAAGATGTGAAGACAACCAAAGTGACCTTTGAGAGAGGATTAGATAAAGAAGATGTGGTACTTATATTCAATGGAATACTACTAAACCATAAGAAAAGAAGAAATACTGTCATTTGCAACAACATGGATGGACTTGAAAATATTATGCTAAGTGAAATAAGTCAGTCAGAAAAAGCTAAGAACCATATGATTTCATTCATACGTAGGATATAAAACTGAAACTTATGGACACATACAACAATGTGATGGTTATCAGAGGAGAGGGAGTTGGGGGTCAGAGGTAGAGGGAGCCTAATATATGTTGATGAAAGATGGTTTGTCTTTGGGTGGTGGGCACACAATACAATATACAGATCTTGTATCATAGAAACCTACACTTAAAGCCCATATGATCTTACTAGCCAATGTTACACCGATAAAGTTAATAAAGATAAAAATAATTGTTTTATAAACCTGACTGTATTATTTTAGCTTCAATGAAGGTGATACAAATTCTCAAAAATAAAAAAGAAAACATAGAAAGATATAGAATACCATTAACAGTAGTTACATTAAAGGAGAGTAAAGAATACAATATGTATTTTCTTTTTTATAATTTTATTCTTGAACTTTTGGCAGTAAACATGAGTTATTTTTATAAACAACAAAGTCAATGACACAAGTGGACTTATTCCTGAGTAGTAATATTCCAATTAGAAAATCATGAATTTTATGAATTACCTACTTGGAAAGCTACTGATTGAAAATTCCCATAAAATGTCAGAACCAGAAAGATGTTATTTAAAAGAGTAAATGGTAGTGATGGGGAAATCATATCTGCTCTTGCATTATATTTCTTGGTGATTAGTAAAATAAAAACAAATTTATTATTCAGTTGTGCTTGGTAACTCAAGAGGTATATTAGCTTTTGATTATTCATTCCATGAATGATGTCAGAAGATACCTAAGTGTTAAGTCAGGTTCACATAAAAATTATTGAATGAGAATAAAGCTGATTGAGTCATTCAGACTTCGTGTAACATTTTTTATTGTTCTTCAGTTAGTTGTCCCAAATGTTCCCCTGTTGCTCTCCCCTGCCCTGCCCACCCCCCTCCAGCTCCCTCACTCAATCCCAGTACTTGTATAAGCATAAACAGCAACCAGACCTCAGGCCTCTTATTCAAATAGTTGTTTTTTCCTTAGACCTTTCTCAGACTTCCTAATTTGGATCATTTCTTCATTAGTTTCTGTCTTCTCTACTACATATAATTCTTTTTGTTTTTTGTTTTTAAATTTTATCTTTAGAGGGGAAGGGAAGGAGAGAGGGAGAGAAATATCAATGTGAGGTTGCCTCTTGTGCGTCCCCTGCTGGGAACTGGCCTGCAACCCAGTGAAGTGCCCTGACTGGGAATCGAACTGCGATCCCTTGGTTAGCAGGTCCGTGCTCAATCCACTGAGCTACACCAGCCAGGTCTACTACATATAATTCTTAACAATTGTCCCCATTTATTGAATTGTATCATGTTCTATTCCATGGCAAATATGATATGGTCCCAGAGTTCCAGGAAAAATGATTCCTAGTTCTAGTTCTGTGATATCCTAACATATCTTCAGCCATATAATGAAGTGTAGAGAATTCTTGAAATTAATTTATTTTTCTTTAAATGTTATTGAGATACTTATGTCTGACAGATTATAGCCAGGCTTGAGTAGATGGTACGAGGGAAATACCATCTACTTGAGTGAGGGAAATAGGTGTTATAACTTTAAGATACTTGGGAGCCTCCATTTAGGAGCTAAATGTAATGGTATACACACGTCAAAAATAAGTAAAATATATCAATGCATGGTAATAATTTTTCAAGATTAGCTTTCAATTTTCTTATTATAGTTTCTGGCTATAGTTTTTAAATATTAGGCATGATAGACTTGTATTAGAAACCATGGGAAAATATTCTGTAATAGTAATATGAAAAATGATTTTAAAGTATTCTTTATATTAGCTACAATGAAAATCTTTCTGTATTAGGAAATAGAGGGAGCTTTGAAAGAAGGAAGAAAGGAGTCTAGTGGACATTAATACAGGAGTATAATCCACTAATATGGGAAGGAATTAAATAAGTAAAAAATCTTAAGAGCTAATGGTTATGGATATAGATGAAAAAATTAATAACCAAAGATTCCAAAATGGAATTGATTGATTTATGAAATAGTGAGCTTGACACCAAAAAAAGTTTCAATATTACTGCACAGGCTAAATGATTAGGTTTCCAAAGTCATAATACATTCTAACGCTAATGCACAGAATGGGTAGGAAAATGTAAGCACATGATATGACAACCTATTAGCTTAAGTAAAGGAATGTGGTCCTGGTACATCTCTGATTAATGTCCTCCATCTTTTCTTTCTCACGACCAATAAATGCAGGTATTTCCTCTGGGCTAGGTATTAGATCCCCTTCTAATATTTCATGTGGTCTTCTTAAAACAATCTCTTCTCTTTCCAGAGCTTCTACTAAGAACTTGCTGCATGTGACTCTCAAATCTTCCTAACCAACCCTGCTTCCTATAAAGAACTCTAGTGACATATTTCCAACAGTTCAATTCATCCACAGTAATAGCTACTGAATAATAAAGCCCCAATAATTCACTATACAAGATCTTAAGATCTATATTACATTCCTTTTATTTATATATATCTTCATTCTAACAACAGCCCTATGAGGTAAACTATTAAACCCAATTTACATGTGAAGAAACTGAAGCAAAAAGAGATTAAGTTTTCTTGGTCAAGATTACAAATATAGTAAGTGGAAAAGCCAGAATTCACATTCAAGTCTGTCTGATTCTAAAGCACAAAGCACTATGAGAGCAAGCACCCTGCCCTAAATATCCCACTGGTAGTGCAAACGAGTGTAACACTTTAAAGTCAAACTCTAAAGTCAAATGCCTACTCTCATTGAGCAGCAGCAACAACAAAAAGTTCCCCATTACCTTTTCAAGTTTGGAGTTCGGACTCACCTGTGACTGCCTCCTCCCTTTGGTTAGGAAGAATAGATCCTAGACACTGACACCTTTTCTTGCTGCCTTAGTTTTGGTTTGGGTACCTGATTGCTAGACTTAGAACAGGGTCCTAACTGGTCTTTCCACTTCCACTCTTGCAGTTCCAAGGCACTACCACAGTGTAAGTGTTCTTCCTTTTAAGCCAGCTAAAAAAAAATCAGTTCCTCAAAAAGGTCCTTCAATACGGCCATAGCTGTCTCCTATTCTTTCTTTCTTTTAAAAAATTTATTTTTTAGACAGAGGGGAAGGGAGGGAGAAAGAAAGGGAGAGAAATATCAACGTGTGGTTGTTGCTCACGCACCCCCTACCAGGGACTTGGCCCACAACCCAGACATGTGCCTTGACTGGCAATCAAACCAGTGACCCTTTGGTTTGCAGGCCAGCACTCAGTCCACTGAGCCACACCAGCCAGAGCTATTATTTCTTGTTAATGCGGTTCTCAAACTTTAGCATGTGTTAGATTCACCTGGAAGACTTGTTAAAACACAGATTGCTATTTAAACCTCCAGAATTTTTGATCTAATAGGCCTGAGGTGGGACCCTATAATTTGTATGCTTTTTTCACAAGTTAGTAAGTGATTCTGATGCTACTGGCTGGGAACCACATTTTGAGAACCCCTGTACATATATGATGTACATGTACATCTTGTAGGCAATGACTCACTCCTGTCTAGGATATTTTAGGTGTTTAATATGCAAACATTAGGCATTATAATTTTCAAAATCAGCAAGTCTTATGTGCCTTCCATGCATTATGGATAATATGGTGCATGCAGCACAATCTGTGCCTCATTATTGAGCGGGGCAGGGGAGAGATGAGTAGGTTAATAAACATTTACAATAAAGTGAGAGAAGTATCTCAACAGGCTGAATACAGGATACAACAGGATTCCTCAACAATGGCATCTAACCAATCATTGAGAGTTCAGGGAAGGTTTCATAATAGTCTAAGCTGAATTTTTTAGGAGTTAAGTGAAGGGGATGTGGAGGATAAGGGAGTAAAGAAAGCCCTGAGAGAAAGTAACACTAGTTTGAGCAAACTGCAGTAGTTCAGTATGAATGGAACTGTTGGTAGAATAAGTATAATACATGTTCTCCTCAAACACTGTACAGTTACCAACAACAATGTCTTTGCAATTGCAAAGTCTTTGCAATTTTCTCCTTGCAATTTTTCTCCTATCTAAAAAAGCTTACTTATCCATAATGGCTCATATTATATGCAATATCCATCATAAAGCCTCTTGCAGCTAGAGCCATATTTTCCTCATGTGAATCTCACAGCACACTGTATTTCTCTAGTGGCATTTTTTCACACACTGTTTCTTATTAAACTTACATACTTTCCCTCACCCCCAACTCCACTCTACCCACCATCACAAACTGGATTTTGAGTTCCTTTTATTTTTTGGAGAATAAATACTGAGTCTTACTTGTCTGGTTAAACCTGCAATCAATAAGCTGCCTTAAAATGGTAGACACATTATTTGTTAATAACTTGACTACTGAGATGATATGGAGACATGAGAATGTACATGTTTCAGAGGCAATAAAGTGCTTTGGAACTCAAAGGGAGTTTAGTTTTGTATGTAAAACCAATATTTAGTATTAAACTTTTCTCTAAACGTAATATAATTGATACTAAATTGATGCTAAAGTTATAACAGATGTTCTTTACTCCAAATTACCAAATAAACTTTCTTATAAGTGAGTATTTTTAAAAACAGCGTATATATCGTGAATACTTCAGAGTTAGATTCAGAGTGATGCGATTATGACAAGGAATATAAAAGTGGATATAGTTTCTGTTTGTCAAAGAAAAATTCTGCTTTATCATATACATTATGTAAACACTGTTAAAATTTTTCCCCAGAAAAAGATTTTGTAGTGCTTCTAAATAGTGCAAATTTCTCTTTCTAAATATTTAACAGAATATTTCATTCATATTGCATTCATGGGCTAGAATAAACCTTTTAAAAAACACACCATATGTATCTTACACACAATTATGTCTTATTAACTACAGATAATATGTTTGCCATGTTTTTTGAACTACTAATGATATCTTCCTTATTGTCCAAGGTAGCAAAAGTCACTGTCTCTAAGCAGTTATTAGTTTATCACTTATTAGTTTACATGTAATCCCCAACTTGTATGCTGAAATTTATCTTATATACAATACAACTGGATTAAAATTTCTCAATAAAATCTTTAAGGTTATCCCAAGTGTTAAAAGCCAAAGGGCTTCTGCTTCCTTGTGGATGGGGCTTGTAACTTTTTGATCAGGCTGAAGCAGACACCAGAGGTTCCCAGGTAAAGGGTAATATAAGTGGGCAGGTCCTTGGACAATGGGTTGCCTGGATTAGATGCAGAAGAGGCTTTTTGGGTTGGTGCTGAAGAGATGTGAGACTTCCTTTCCTCTTGGTACACAGAGGGAAGTTGTCTCTGACTCCTTGAGGACTTGCCCTAGCCCATCTGATTTCCAAACGACAGCTGGTGAATTATTTGACCAACATATGAAAGGAATCTCTACTCTATGGTCCCAAGTAGATAAAGTTATAAATAAGCATAAAGGTAAGAATTTAAGCCTTTGAACCCAAACTCTCTTCACCTTTGTCACAATTGTATTTGGAGATACAAGAAAGCATCTCTATACCTAAAGGAAGGAAGATAGGACATTTCTTAAAATATTTTCAGAGTTATTATCCTTCATAAGACAAAGTATCAGATTCATTAACATTTACACATGCTCCTATGTATTCACATGCTCTTACTCATAGGTTGTAATTTATAAACGATACCTCTTCACAAAGGAAATTTCAGAGACTTCAGGTGTGCCTATATGTATGTCTGATGATAAGTCACCCTATACACAAATGTCCTTCTGCTCTTTTTAAAAGCACTGACAAGACTTAATTCAATATACAACCCATCACACTGTGACTAATGATACTGTGCCAAAACTTTTGGTACTGAGATATTTATTAGTGTTATGTGTCTTTGCATTACTAAAAAGTTATTGAAGTATCTAATGAAGTCAACATTTATACTGATGACTGCCTCTTTAGCAAAACAAGCTATGTGAAAGAAATGTCATATGTTATAAAGATTTCAGTAGTGATGAATTTTGATACATAATATCTTTAAAAGATCTTAGAACTACTAAATTTTGAGTACCAATCTACAGACTTCACCAGACTTAAATTAAATTTTTCCCACAAAATGCAAATGAGAATGCCTTAAAATATTAACCTATAGTTTATTTGGAGACACCCTAATTTTGTTATTCCACAATCATTTATTTACTGAATAGAAATAGAGAATTACCCATGGTTCAAATATAAAGAAATACAAGCTGAAAGTATGCATTCGGTTAAGTAAACATATGCAAAAAAGTGATTTTAAATTCCAGCCAAGTAATTTAAATAGGTAATGCAGAGTATTCAGAGATGTTCCAAAGTGTCTCTATATTAAATAAAGCCTTAGTATTGACATTTTTACATATATGATTAGGAGAGATTATCCTAGGAAATGATAAAAGGAACATGCATTTGCAAAGAAGAAATATGGACATTAAAAGTTTTATTTTCATTATGAAAAAATTCCATAATTTTACATCTTTATTCATCGAGCCACTTTTCATTTCACAGCCTCCTTAACTTTAAAAGGCACTTATCCAGTGAAATAAGAATACATCAAAGCATATTAAGGCATTGTTAAAATGTGGCTTAATTTTACAGTAAAACCTGGATGAGGCTGTAAAACCTGGATGAGGCTGATCTATGCACAATTTGAATTTACATGTTTTAGTAATTAATATATCCATGTGAATTTCATAGATAGTCACATACATAACGTATGTGTGCATTACATTTAAAGAGAAAGCAGAGAGGACATAATTTCTCAAAGCTAAAAATGGATAGGGAATCCAAGAGAGAAAGCAAACTTGAACACTAGAAGAAGCTAGTATTTTTTCACTTATTGCATAATATCTTTCTGGAGTCTTTTCTCCATAACCAAGAAGTTCTGAGGGTTAAATCAGAATTTTCTGAAGGACTCATAAGGAAGCTTATGGAAGGAAGAAGATAGTAATAATAATTTCTTACTTTAAGTTTTATGAATCACCCACATAATTTTTACCAAAGGTGATACATTTCCATATCCTATTACTCACATTATCTCCTGTTACCTATTGCTTATAGTAACTGCAGCTTTTGTATTACTGATGTCTATGCATCTGTGTCAAGCTGATTAAAAAACTGTGGGAATAGTTTAGCATCTCCAACACAAGCTCTCTTTCCCTTCTGCCATTTCAATAAGACATTTAGTAATATTGCAATCTCTGAAGACAAAGGTTTATTTTCGGGGCTTCATGGTTTACATTTGTATATGCTATAGAAAACTAAATGGGATTCAATTTTATTTTTCTTTCATCATCATTCATCGTGTCTTTCAACTTCTCCAAAAGAGAAAATTGAGTGAGTCTGAAAGCCTCTGCCAGGGAGATGTAGGAGGAAGACAATCACATCAGAGTGAAAGGCTGCAGGAGCAAATCTTTGATCATACCACAGAACCTTATTCCCCAACACCCCAAATAAATAAGATATTTTAAAAGACATAATATCACAGTCTTTAAGATAGTTACAAGGGTTAAATTTTAAAAACAATTTTGGGTTTGCATATATTTGGAAATTATTACATTTCAGCCATTCCTATATTTCATTTTTGTTCTTCTTGCAAAGATATTAGAAATATGTATATTTTAAAATAAAAAGTAGAGTCCTGGTCACCAAAGCTAAGGGATGAAACAAAGCATTGGTAGCTAAAAATCTTTCAGGAACAACTATAAAGGACATATGGACAAAACCAAGAGGGGGGTAGGATCAGGGAAGGGAGGTGGGGATGGCTGGGGTGTGGGGGGAATGTGCAGACAACTGTACTTGAACAACAATAAAAAATGAAAAAAATTGTAAAAAATAAAAATCTGTAGTTCCTATTACTAAGAATTCTGAGAGAGAATAAAGAAAACATTTATATTTATTTTAAAAATCATGCTTATATTTAAGAATACAAATGAAAAAATAATTAAAAAATGACCAAAACCCTAGTATTCACAAAAGGAACATGCTTAAAAATTTACAACTTTTTGCTATGAATAATATTTATAATGTAATGTTAGACATTTAACAAGAATATGTTTATTTGAGAATATTCACAAATATTGCAATAGAACTCTATATTTATCAAAACAAAACCAAAGCATGTGTATATATGCATATATATATAGCTAAATAACAACATTCTAAATCTATCTTAGTAAAAATTTTAGTTTATGAACTTCCATAATGACTATAAATACTTTCACTGTAGAAGTTATATTTAAAAATCATTTTGCCAGAAATCTAATAACTTAGACAAAAAAGGTAACTCAATGTCCACTGTAAATGGGGCTGTAGTGAACTCTCTCTGCCATTTGTTCCAATTAAAAAAAAATCCCCTGGTGCCCAGTATTGAGGTTAAGCAGGTGAAAGGAAATGTAAAAGTAATCAGTGGCTGCATTACCTAAAATCTCAGCCACCATGCTGATCAGAATGTTAATTTAGTGTATGAAGCCTATAGTAGAATCCTGGGGGGCTAAATAACATAAAAAGAAGTCAAATATTTAAGATTTTGCTTGAATTTCCTATTCCATGGTGCTCTAAGGTGTTTCTCTTTCATGTAATTATCTTCATCAGGCAGTTAAATGTTATCTACTAATTGGATCCCCTCCCCTCAGACAGAAAGTGGATGAGGCAATTAAGACTAGACGATTTTTGCCTTTTTGGTAGGGGTAGGAAAAGGGTTGCAGTTATTGATACTGACTTGCATATTTAATAAGCTGACATAGGTAAGAATATCAGCCAATAGATACATATTAAACACAGAAAACAATCACTTATGAGGAAACCTTTTTAAAATTCCATGTAAAATAACTAGATCGTATTAAATGTATAAGGCCACTGAAAGATGTTGTCTAATAATAAATACAAATCTGAGTAACCATTTTAAAATGCAATTTCTCTTTTCCTGGGGAAGCTAGTAAGGACTACATAAATAAGAAAAAACAAATCAGGATGCAGATATCTGCAGAGAAAATAAATTGGTTAATAGAAAGTTACCATTATTAAGTCATCATACAACTTAATCTCCTTTATATAAAAACTTAAGATAATAAATTTGTTTGATAACAGAAAAATCATAAAATATTATATTGGATAATAAACTAATTGATATCTCTAGGCAAAAAAAATATAGTTTATATCAATATATGGTACTTCAAAGCCAGTTTCTACACATTTTCATAAAATCCACAATGTTCAAGTAAAATAAAAGAAAAAAATTATGATCACCTCTTAAATTACTCACCATATAAGGTAAAATTTGAAATAAAATATTACTACGAGTAACTAAAATCTATGATTCATTGTTTCCTTTTTCCCTTCTAAAAGACACCAATTCACTTGCTCTTCTAGAATACCAATTTCTTAGAATTCTAACAGAGTTATTTTAGGGTATTATCAAAAGTACTTATTAAGCAATATGGTAAATATCATGCTACTACAGTTAATCTCTGTGTATTTAATACAGGAACATCTTATGTTTACCAGAATAAGATATAAGGTGCATCGGAAATACTTCTATTTGAGGTCTCAGTTTTCAATATTTTTGGTATGAAGAATTATAAGATACTTTCTCCTTTGAGAAAGGAGAACAGAAGAAAGTAGGCAAGAATGAAAAAAAAACTGAAGAGAAACAGTTAAGTAAGAAGAGATGAAGATGTTAAAGGAAAAGGGAAGAAAATTAAGTTAGAAGAAAATCTGAAAAACAAAGATGATAATTTAGTAAATTAAAAATAGAGAGAGAGAGAGAGAGAGAGAGAGAGAGAGAGAGAGAGAGAGAGAGAGAGAGAACACCTCTGGGGTTAGCCAATATCATGCTATTGATTCCACTCAAAGGGCTATTCCTCCAGTTGAAGTCTAGGACTAGGGTTGTAGGGTGAGAGGGAAGGAAAAGGAGAACTGGGCTTTAATGGGTCACCACACTGTCCATCCATTCCGATTATGTTGGCTTTCCCTTTAATCAATACTTTACTGTCCTGGGGTTGAAGGAACAAGGGGGAGAGGACAGAGTCAAAAATGGGAGACTAGAGTGAGAATAAAGGAGACACCTTTGAGAATTATATAAATGAAGTTAGAATAACCCTTACAGATGACACAATAGTCCTTTAATTTGTTCCCACCAACACCCTCCACCCCATCCCCTCTACCATCACCACTTTAACACTTGCTAAACAATGTTCACTATTTGGGGGTTATGAGAACCACTAGCTTACAGCACTCATCTTCCATCTCTCACTAATCAGTGCCCAACATCCTATTTGCTGCAGTCTATCTTCTTCTTAACTATCCCCACCTGGTTATTTTCCATTCTAGTAGCCTTTATAGCCACATCTATTAAACCATCTTTTTTTTTTTTTGACAGAATGTAATCACCAGGTTCCAGAAGACCTTTCAAAATAATAAGAATATTTAAAAATATTTACACAAAATAAAATGAAATTTTTCCAAATGCTGGATTGAACCATCACATATTCCACTGTTTTCAACTGATATTTTTATGAAGAAAATATCTGTTTTTAAAGCTTTAGAACACACATCAAAAAAGAGGATTAACATGAAATTTAACAAATTTATTAGGAATATGCCCAAATAGATAACTATAAATATTAAATAGTCTCATCAACTAAAAAGCATGTTAAAAGTGCATCATGAGGGCAGAGTTGCTGAGTCAAACTATGCCGAGGTATCTCCCAGAGAGAGGGATGTAGTGACAGATGAAGTGGAAAAAATCTTGGAAGATTCCAGCAGCCTTTGAGGAGTTGGATCTTCACTGGCAGGGAAGACATGCAATAGGACTCAGTCTGCTTTGCTTGGATGTTCATGATTTTTTCTTCTTCCTACCTGGCAGCCACAGTTTCTCAGCACAGAAGTATGGTCATTTGAAAAGCTTAAAAGCCACTTACAATAAAAATATAGCAACATGAAAAAGGACATAAAACTTCTAGTTTCATTTTAAATAAGAAAATATACTTTTTTTAAAAAAGCAAACTCAGAACACACACATCTAATTGTACATCTTGAAGATATACCATACTACCAATCTCAAAAAATAGTACTTGAATTCATCTGTGATTCATTCAACTTTCTCAGACTCGTAGGGGAAAAAATTCAAATTGCTTTTCTAGATATTTAAAAATAAGAATAGTTATCAGATTTTATTTTGTACATTGCTACCTATAACAGAAAATTTTGAAATTACAGAAAAATACTAACTACTCACTGGGCTAATAACACTCAAAATAAAAGACTATTACTCTTTCCATTATTGAGTCTAAATTGTTATAGAATATTACTAACAATATCGCACTATTTTGATCAATTACTGGATTAAAATATTAAGTTTGTATGTCAAATGTATTAAGCCATAGTTTAATGTAATTATTATATCATAATCAGTCTGGTAATAAATGTAGGGATATAAGGGGTAATTGTAGACTACAAATAATTTATACTGGTTTCAACTAATTTATCTACCTATCAAATCTTTCATAGTAACAAAACCCAGGAAAATTCCATTTCACCACCTCTGTATACTGTGCAGTAAAACAATTAAAATCACCATACAGACCACAATGCACACTATAGCAAGAAAAAGAGAGCAGAGTAAGCTGCATTTTATAAAATGCACCATTTTGGCACAAATATGCCTCTCACTTGAACACAAAGATCTGGTAATTAATCACAATATTAAGGAAGACTAGTGTCATGGAATTCAACATATTTTTCTGTCAGAGACTGCCTTTATTATTATCTAAAATCAATTTGTAGGTTCTAGTAGCAGTCTGTCAGGAAACTGGACTCCAATGGCCCCACTATTGGAGCAAGTAAAAGGAAGAAAAAAGGAGGTCGAAAGTTAATTTTTATTGAGCCACTACTGTGTGCCTGGCATTGTGATAAGCTTTTTACATATCTTATTTATCTGAAGGAAAGGAGTGAAAAAGTTAAATTTCAACCCCATTTCTAATTTTGGTTCTACTGATCCTACCCCTGTTATGTAAATTCTCACTCCCTTTCCTCTTCTCTTATCCTTGGCCCCACTTAATCAATCACTGAATCCTGAGATTTACTTACATGATTGTTAGAATTCTTCCCCTTTCGCTTGATAATTTTATTATTTGAGTTTGGGGAGGGAGTAAAATGAAACTAAAGTAAGAGCATGGGCCTTAGACTCAGAGAGCTTGGTGTTGTAGGTTAAGTTAAATAATTACTCTAAGTCTCAATTTCCACATATACCTTCTTTGTAGGATCACTGTAAGGAATAAATGACATAAAATAAGTAAAGTACTTAACATTATGCTTGGCACACTATAAGAACTTAGCAAGTGTTGGCTATAATTATCATTATAAAAAAGTAAAATGATGCTTCAATAGTTACCATAACTCACTTAAAGCCATAAGTCAATTTCAGAGCAAAAACTGGAAGCAAGTTTCCCCACCATTATTCTGTGTAGTTTTCAATATTTTAGAATATTCCTGTGATGCAAAGATATATTTACACACTCTCATAGTATTTAAATATCATCAATAGATATAGATTTATTAGCTCATCTATAGCTTTTAAAAACTTTCATATTCATTTAATAAATATCAGAATCTTTGCTCCACAAAGAGTATCCTTTAAACAATTTATTTTTCATTAGAGACTAATTTCTATCCTCTTAGAATTGACCAACTGGAAATTGGTCCATCTAGCGAATAGATGTCCCGTTTGTTAAGGTCATATTGGAGAAATAGAAGCAACTCGAACACTAGAAGAGAAGAAACTGCCTGTCTAATGAAGCAGCTGCTTTATCCCACTATCCAAATCCTCATCTTAGGGGACAAGAAACTTTAGTCAGGACAACCACTTTCTATAGTTTCTGGTGATGAGAACTTAATCATCATCAAAACTGTCACAGTGTGCAAAGGCTTTTTCAATTACTAACATTCTGCATTAATTCCTATTAACCTTATACTCATGTGTTTAATTTTTTAATTTATATTAACTTTTATTCACTTAGATAATGAACTCATTGAAGAAATATCATAACTTTAATTATCAGTGTTCAGCAGCCTCCTCAAAATATCACAAACTTTTCAGTTTATTCAAAGCCAAAATTAAAATGACTTCTGCCTTAAGATCAATAGTCAGAAAAGGGTCAGACTTTTCACACAAGTGTTCTAACCCCCCAAATTTGGCCTTTCTTTTTAAAATTTCTTTTATGACTGGAACATGCAAAAACAAATTTAGTTAAAGGTGCAACAGGAAATAATTACTGATGCTAAAAAATTAGTGAGCTCTAAAAACATTTACCATAACAAACCATTTTTTCTCAAATGAGGATTATTATATTAATAATAAGATCATTTTACCTTCATTTTTTAAACAATATATTCTATTTGGGCAGAGATACGAGAACAAAGTGAATCAACTGAGACAGAAAATAGTCTAAAATGAAAATCATGTGATGTTCACTTTCTAAATCTGAGATTAAGAAAAATGGCCCTTGAAAATCTACCATAGGCACAGAATGTTACTGTCATTCTTAGCCTAGAAAGGGATTTATAAGGTTCGTAAAGCAAGAAAATTTTATAAACTTATTTAGTTCAGCACAATAGTTTTAAAACTAATACTGCAGTCCTCTTTTGGGAAATGAACAGCTAATTCAGCTACTAAATATTAAATTTTTAAAAAATCAACATTCAAAATAAATCAATATACCAGATAATTTAACGAACAGATCAATCTTAAAGTAGATGAATGTTGTTAAAAAACATATCAACTAGGTAATTCAATGCTTTATAAAAATAACACTTAAAAGTTATATCAAGAAAATGATAAATCTGTATGCATCATGACTTTAATTTATATTCCAAATTATTATCCCAGTTCATGGGGTACATAATGTTACCTTGTAGCTGTCCATATAGAAATGCATATCTAACCTTAGTCACCACCCAAATTCCTCATGTTCTTTTAAAACTATGCCTTACATTCCATCAAATAATTAAGAAGAATAGTTATTCAATTATTTTTTAAAAGGTTATTCAACTATTTTCTACACAAAAAGGTATTTCATTTCATTGAGTTTTTCAAACTTTAGGAAATGTTTATGTTAGTTCCTCCCACTGACTCAGAAGGTAATTATACATACCACAGTCTGATGATTAACTTGAATCACTTCATCACCAGCATGGATTTTTTTGCACCGGTCTGCAGGTGACTAAATGTAACATAAAGGAAATGATAAAGAAATTAAATTTTATCAGTAATCTCCTCTCTCTGAAACACTACAATAAGTTCACCTCTTTAAATTAGATCAATAATTTAATTATCATCTTCTGGGAATTAAGCTAACAAAAGTTTTTAATAATGAGCTTTTAATATACTGTTTGCATTCTATGTATAACTAATGATGGAAAGTGGAAATGCAAAACAATATGTAGATATTTACGTTATAAAAGACCGGTATGTTTCTGAGAGCATAAAGGGGGAATAATAATTGGTATTAGCCAGTGCAAACTTTATACAGGCAACCCTAGTACGCTCTACTGGGCAAATGGTTCAAAAATGCAATTCAAAATATTATCTTTTAAAACTTTGATCCTTTATATTTAATGTAAATAATTCACATTAACTTTAGCAAATAGATATTTTCAAGTATATGCTTATGATCAGCATTAGAACTCTGTCAACTGATGCTTAAATCACTGATTTATTTTATTATTAATACCATTGATTCTGAATAACTTAGAAAACCAAGTTAAAAGTTACATTATGTAACATTCTCTATCTAAATGTCTAATTATAAGAACATCCCGTTTCTTATGTTTCATACAGTGTAATATATTGGCAAAAACCACATGAAATAAAACTAAAATGCCTGCACTTCCACAAGAGGTAACAATTCTATCACTTTTTAAAAAGTCTCATAAGAGACTAAAAGCAAAAGTAAATAACCAAAAAACAACTTTGGTAAATTAATGTGACAAGTTTATGAAGTCTTTAGAAAATTAAAGTGAGATTTAAGAGAGAAATTTTATAATATTATAGGCATGGGTAATGAATTTAAAATACTATTTTTTATTTTCCTTTGGTGACTGCTGATTATTGATTATACATATTGCAATGTGTATGAACTCTTGAATATACAGAAATTGTGTTTTAATGAAAAATATACTTGTGCACTCATGTGTGTTAATTTCTCTATCAAACACAACTATAAACACTGAAATATTTATTCATTAGATTCTACTGAAAGCTAATGAAGAATGATATGGTGATGGAGTTGCAAAGTAAAATACTACATTTGAGACCCTGGAATAGGATTTACTTTAAAAGTGATTTCTCATTCCTTTATTTTCTTTTCCATTTCCAATGCCCAATTATTTCAAAAACAAAGAAGTCAAAACAATATTAACTTCAATTTCAACAAATTTTAAAATCTGCAAAAAATTATTTGCCATGGACTACAATTCAAGACAAGGTGATATCATAGGGAATTCCAGTTTGAAGCAGTAACACAAGTATACTATTGAGAGGATAGTTCATCTAGGATATTAACCCAACCCTAGGAATAATGTCATAACAAGAAAAGAATGTATTTATTTTACAGCATCTTTAGGAGGTGGGTAAATTTTAATAAATTAGACAAGTACCATATAACAATTCTAAAAAGTTTATAAATCATTACTTTAATAGAGCTGAACTATAGAGTCAATCCCTGTGCTATTTGGCTCACAATTGATGTTTTTAAAGGATAGTATGAAAGAAAAATATCTCATTGTGGTCTTAATTTGCATCTCCCTGAAGGCTGGTGATGCTGAGCATCCTTTCATATGTCTCTGGGGCCTCTGTATGTCCTCTTTGGAGAAATGTCTATTCAAGTCCTTTGCCCATTTTTTAATCAGGTCACTTGTCTTCCTGGAGAAAATGGAGGCAACTATACTTGAATAACAATAAAAAAAAAAAAGAAACTGGCCCTGGTTGGTGTAGCTCAGTGGATTGTACACTGGCTTGTGAACCAAAATGGTTCATTTCCCAGCCAGGGCACATGCCTGGGTAGGGGGCACACGAGAGACAACCACACATTGATGTTTCTGTCCCTCTCTTCCCCTCTGTCTACAAATAAATAAATAAAATCTTAAAAGAAAGAAACTGAGGGGGGAAAAGTAAAAATAGCAAGCCAATGGCTCTAGTCATGACGTAAAAGAAAATAATAGTTGATACATAAAATTTAAAGAATCTGAAATGACTTTTTGCAGAGGTAAGTAAAAAAGGGACGAAGTCTTATAAATTATAGACTTCTAGTTTTAAAAGGGAATGTAAAGATCATTTTGTCTAAACCCCACATTTTCCATATGAGAAAACTAGGAAACTAGGGCACAGCAAAGCAAAATAGCCACTTTAGTGAGTAGCTTTACTAAGACTCAACACAGATCTCCTAATGACAAATGACTGAGGCTACCAAAAATAGTAAAATATTTTGAAGAAAAAAAATTAAGTGATAGACTATTAATATTTGGTTCATATCTGAACTAACAGAATCAATCTTTCTTTGATTACTTGTCCATTTATCAAATGTTACTGAGTAATTAATATGATCAAAGCATAGTGCTCAACTTTTTTTACACAACAGACAATATAGGAATGAAGTTCCTACCAATTCTTCAAGATACAGTTCAAAAATCACAATTTCTGTGATTTCTTCTGATTTCACTTGGCAGTATTTACTATTCTTTCCTTTGTCCATCTATGCAAATTTCATAGCCTGTTTACACAGATAAATGCCTACTTGCACTCTGTAGAAGCAACAAGCTAATTTAACCTTTAAATTCTTTCAATACCTAGCCCCGTGCCTGAAACATAGAAGATATGAACAAAGCTTTGTTAAAATGAATGAACAAATAAATGAATGATTAGAAGGATATACAAGTATATGAGAATGATCAATCAATGAAAAGTTTATAGTGTACAGTATCTCACTGCATTTAAAACATTAAATAGTTCACAACATGAATTTAAATGATATTCTTGATCTCACATACCACTCATATTTAATGCCAAATTTTATAGCAACCCAACTATAACATATTATTATATGTTTCATCATTCACAGAAACCAAGAGAAGTAGGGAGGGGAATCAATAAATATTTAAAGTAATAGTAGAATTAGATGACAATGTTGATTTTTAAAAAGAAAATGCTAGTAAAATGGTAAGATCAATAATAATTTAAGATTAACTAATTCCACCTCAGTCTGCTTTGAAAGAACACAGCAAAAACATGCACATTGTCAGAATTTCTAAAAGAATAACATTCAAAGATCTGCACCTCATTAAAAGAGTAGGAAGAAGATCTGGGACAAACCAATGCAGGAATAATGATTTATTATAGTATTCAAATCCATTATAATGATAGTATTAATGCCCAACACAATGACTTCACATTTCTGTAACTTTACAGCATAGCCATTCACATTTATTAACTTGTTTGATTTTTCACAACAACCTAGTGAGGTATGTAGTGCAGATGGTTTATTTCCAATTTATAGATTAGAAACTAAATTAATGAGAGGGTAAGTGACTTGCCAAAAATTACACTGCTATTAAGCTGCAGAACTGCTTGTAGGACTGGGGCCCAGGGACTCACTCTGACCACACTGCTTGCAGTAGTTCTCACAGGCTGCTCTCCAGAGTTTTTGATTCAGTAGGTATGGGGTGGGACCTGAGAATTTGCATCTCTAACACGTTCCCAAGGGAAGCTGATCCTGCGGGTCCATGGAGGTCCTCACTGAAAACAACTGAGTTATACCAGGCTGCCTCCACTAAACTAAGCTGAATTATACAGAAAGTATTCAGAAAGCATGACTTATCTGATGTTTCTTTCTTATGTGAGCTAAGTTTCTTAGCATAAATAAACTATTTAACAGATGGATGTGGATTATTTTAGATGTCACAATAACTTGTCATGAACCAGAAAATACTTAACAAAGACAAATCTCTGCCTGCAATCAGAAAACATCTGATTTACTTGAAGTAAATTGCTATTCTAAACTAAATAAACTGATTGAAATCCTCCCTAAACCAGCAGTTAACTAACTTAATATATTTCCAGTTTTATCTCCTAATAGGTTCATACTCTCAGAAGTCAACTGTAATTATGTGAGATTTATATAAGATTATTTAACAATAAAAGAAAAAAACCCAAAATTTGAAATGCTATAATACTTACATTTTCTGTAGTTCCAGTAATTACGTGGAGGCCATCATATGTTGATTTAATATACATACCCTAAGAAAAAGACAGCACCAGAAAAAAAAAAAGTGAAGCAACTGGAATATTTCCAGATATATATACAAAAAATTACTCTATCAAATTATTATTTGGTTAGGTTTTTTTAATTTTATATTTAAATTATAGTTTATATTCAATACTATTTTTTGTTAGTTTCAGGGGTACAGAATAGCAGTTGGACAATCATATACTTTGCAAAATATTCCTTCCAATATTTCAAGTACCACTTGACACCATACATAGTTATTACAATAGTGTTGAACCCTATCAAATTAAAATTGCCACATTCCCCAGGAATGAATCTATGATTCAATAATGCCATCTTTAAACTGGTAAGAAATTCTTACCTGAATGTGCTGGGTTCTAATGTTTGCCTGAAGAAAGCTGTACACGGCTTAATCAAATAACTACTTAGTAAGTGAACTGCCTATAAAACTGGTAAAATGCAGCTTCATAAAGCAATACCCTGAAGAAAGAATATACCTCATCCCTCAAAATCCACACTATAGGTTCTGTGGCAAAATAAAAATTACAATGAAAAATTCAAACCCTGTTATACAGTTATTATACTTGGTACATATTATACAATAATAAGTAGGCTTCTAGAGAGCCACTTCAACTACAACTAACTAGGTACATAAGAGTGATAAAATACTGTTAATGTAAACTGTTTTTCTCCTGATCATTTGTGGGATCCTGCATTTTCTGCCTTTATTTCTTATTGATGAAATTTTATTAATTATATACAATCATCTCTATATCATTAATTAAAAGGTAATGTGTGGCAACACCACCTCCCAATAAAGAGGATGAGATTCCATTTTCCATTTAAATAAAGCCATTTTAGAAAAACTTCATTGAAATGTAAAGATTATCCAGAAATCCTGAAACTGAAGCTATTAGAGCAAACAAAACCTTTAAATTATGGATAGTGATAGGACTTAAAAGAGCTTTACCTATAAAAGTGCTTTGCATATAAAAATATTGATTTGAAAAATAAAAATGCTAATTTTAATAAATTTGAAGTCTGAAATATAAGGGACTTAACATAACCAACATCATTTCAGAGAAAGCATACATTTAAGCACTTATGTTAGAAAGTTACTATAATGTTAATTTCCCATACCCTTATGTTAGTTATATATTTAGATACTGGAATATACATGTATTTTCGTTGAAAATAAGTAAAAAAAATATAAGCAGGAAGCAGTAAAGTTCATGGTATGGCATTATTAAGAAGTCATCATGTAGGTTTTAATTCTGAAAAGTCATTTCAATAATGTCATTGTGTCTAAAATGTTGGTATCAGTCTCAAAAATGGCTAAGCCTGGATCTCTAATGTGAAATAAAATAAATGTAATTTTAAAAGATGTTTACTTACCTGTGAACTTTCGTTTCTTAAATGGAAGTTCATCACTATATAAGATAAATTACTAACCTCAACGTAAGTGCAAACAGAAATTAATTAAGAAATTAGCTAGTAGTCTTTGTCTAGGATCATATGGTAATATTCAAGCTTACACTGGTGACAAGTGTACAACATACCTTTGAAGTTGATATTTATTCCAGTATTTACTGGAAGGTAAATATAATGGTGCTATTGTAGAACTCAGAAAAAGACAAGATTCTTGAAATCATTCCCCCTCACCACCCCCAGGAATTAACAAAATGCCATGAAATTAGTAAAGGATCTTAAAGTATATTTGTAATAGCTAAACACCGAATTTTGTTTTAGTTTTGTACATAGAATGATTGTGAGAAGATAAAGTGGAAAAATACAGTGGAAAAAAAAAACAATATATATTGCTTGGACCTACAAAACAATCATCACTCATTATTTGTCACCATCATCACTAATATCTACTTGTTATAATATGGCAGGGACTGTTTTAAGTGTTCTACATTTAAAATAGAAACTATCATTACTTCCGTTGTAGAGATAAGGAAACAAGTGAAGAAAGGCTAGGGAGTCTGCCCAAGGTGCTGTAGCCAGTTTTCAAGCCCAGGCAGTCTGACTCCAGACCATAATCTCAACACTAGGATCATGATTTATTGATTTATTAACAGGGGAGTTGTATACCTTCACTTATCAGAATATTTGGCAACTATAGATATTAAAGTCAAATGTTCACTGTTTAACATCTATTTGAAAATACTAAGAACTCTTTAGCACACATGTACTATGTGCAGTGCCTTTATAAATATAGAGTAACTGGGTTTAATATTTTACAAATTTACTTTAATCACCTATCTCTTTTGACAGCTGTAAGCCAAAGTTGATTATATTTCTCTCACGATTCTTTCAACACTGTGCATTACTGATTACGGATTAAGGAGTTTGACAAGAGCTCTAAATAATCTCATAAATGATTAGATCATAAAGTCTAGTATCCTAAGAGAAATGTTCAGAAAAGACATTATAGTTATTGGGATAATAAAAACTTACGGAGATAATCTAGTTATGACTCTGGAGATAAAATCTGGGTGTAATTATTGCATATACCAGGAACTTTAAAAATGCCAATTGTAAGCTAAAGCAAGTACATATTAGTTATAGGAAGAGGATCTCATCATTATTTATAGATAATTAAATGTTATATAATTTAAAGCTACTTTTTCAAATGGTTGAAAAATGTTTAAATGCTTAAATAAAGAAGAATCTAAAAAAATTTAAAAAAGGAAGAATCTAGCTATGTATGCAGAATTCAATTCTAACAACTTCATAGTTATGAGCAGTAGAATAGAAATAAAGCACATTTTAATTTTTTATTAAAATTTTGTATTGTTGTTCAAGTACAGTTGTGTCAATTTTCCCTCACCATTTCCCTCCACCCCAGCCATCCCCAATTCCCACCCTTGATCCTACCCCCATTTGGCTTTATCCATGTGTCCTTTATACATGTTACTGAAAACATTTTTTAAAATGCACAAAGAATGAATATATTTTCTTTTATGCAATATTTTCACTTTTAAGTTCAATAAATCATTTTCTGCAACTGATTTTTTTAATGGGGGATAAATGGTGATGGATGGAGACTTCACTTGGGGTGGTGAACACACAATATAGTGTATAGGTGATGTGTTGTAGGACTGTGCACCTAAAACCTGTATAATTTTGTGAACCAGTGTTACTCCAATAAATTTAATAAAGAAGAAAAATAACAAAACTAACTTATTCATCCTTTTGATCTTCCTCTGGTAGTACTAATGAGAAAAATGGCCAAAAGTCAGGGACTAAAAGAAAGAGAAGAAACAAGTTGCTTGGATGACCTTTGAACTAATCAACTTCTCAGTAATGAAGAGACCACAGAACTACATCTGATCACTTGTTCACCTCTTAGAAAGGGTTAAATAGCAAGAGGACATACACATATCATTCAAATGGCTCTTTTTCTGGAAGCAAGACAAATTTGGGTTTCCATTTCATCAAAACATTCATTATTCCCTTTTTTCTAACACCAATTAGTTAATTCTGGAGCTGACTTGAACAGCTCCTCTCCAGCTCAGCTTGCCAAAATGACGTTTGCTTTACTCTGTGTCTGAATGTTGGTTAACCAATAAGAGCCAAAGAAACCTCACAGTCAAGTTAATGAAATAAGGCATATTTGGAGATGGTCCAAGAGCCTAAATAGCAAAAGAACCCTCTGAGGCTAAGAGGCTTCCCCAAGGATGCCCACTGCTCTCAGCTCTTTATTCTCTATTCAACTCATCTCTTGGCTCTGATCTAGTTAGATATGTTTAGCTCTCATTTTCCATCTTTAATTTTCTGCTAATTGTTGTTGTTTAAAAGCATTTTAGAAACTAGGTTCATATTTTTAATCATAATTAAGCATATTTCTCACCATTCATTATAATGCTCAGGACTCTCAAATCTACCAAATCCTAAGAGATTTGACTAATTAGGTAGAAAGCTGATGAACAATTAATAAGTTTATCAGTGGAAGAACAAAGCAGCTATCTTTTGCCTGTAAGAGATGTTCTGTTTTGAAACTGGCAGAAGACCTTCTGCAGATGTTTTGAAGTTAATTAAACTTCATTAAAGCTTTGTATTTTCCCACCTCTTTCCATTTCTTTCCTTCATTTACCATTTTATACAACTCCTATGGCTAAGCACAAGCTAAATGTCATCCAAATCCTCAAATCTATTCAAATGTGACTGAGTAAATTAAAAGTTGTCTAATTTAAAAAATGATACCATGTATAAATCATGTAAAATTTCTATTTAGTCATCTCTCCTTTAACATAAACCATATGAAATAGTTTTGTGTTAACTCTTTTATGAATATTCAAAATTTCATTTTTTTTCTTTTCTTCCTTCTGAAATATCTTCCTAGTGCAGTGCTACTGACTGTCCTCTAAAAAATATTTCTTTAGACAGGTTCAGTTTTAAAGTCATTCTCCTAAACTTCTCACACCCCTATTTAGCAATTCCAAATTTCAATGTGGGATAATGGAACAAGCTTTGTTCAGATGAATTTCATTTAAATTTACTTGGACTTAAACACTTCCTCTATTATATATGACCTATGTGTGATACAGGGCAAAGTGGTAAAGGTCTGTGATTCAATTTTATCATTTGCAAAAATGAGAAAATTAATACCTACTCTATAGAATTGTGAGGAAAATAACTGGCAAATGGTAAGTACTCATTTATTCTCTTTGTCTTCTAGCTCTTTTCCAGACTAACTGAATCTGCTCCTTGGCATTTTATATTTATGATTATTCCAAAGAGCAGACCCAGGTCTACCTCTTTTAAATTAGAGAAATAAAAAGCTATAACTTCATTTAAAAAAATCACTATTTCGTAAAGTCCATTAATTAGCATTGTGCTGACTCACTTCCCATAGCAATCCCCCTCCGCCATGATTTCAGTGGAAATTAGAGGGAGAAAAACCAGGCTTTGTTCTCAATCAATACCATCCTTAAAACTGCAGACTCAGAATTAGAGGGAGCATTGAAGATGATCTAGTCCACCCTTCCTGCTCCCAAAGGTCTAACGATGAATAGAGAAAGGCCAAGGAAGTTAAATTTACTACCCCAACCTACCCCAGGTCACACTCACAACAGCATTCATTTAAGTGATTTGTATGCAGGTGTCCTGATTCCTACTCTACTATAACAGAGTAATTAGTTCATAATTTCCCACTCTATAAATCATGCTTAGTTCCTTTCCTTTATAACAACTGAAAGGGGAGATGTAGAAAGTAAAGTCTTTAATACTATAGGTTGAAAGGTGTTTTAAATTAAAATGGGCTTAAAGGAATAGTAAGAATTTGAAATCATAAATATTACTTAAAATAAGTGTGTAAATGTTACACATTAACTTTTAAAACTAATCAATGTTATATATAACACATGGTTTACAATGATGACATGCTTGCTCACTATGTCTGATGTGCTGATTTCCATCTTCTCAGGAAGATACCAATAAAAACAACAAAAGCCTGAGGAACTATGCTTACCTAAAAGTAATTTTCCAAATATTAGAAGAAAAGTCACTCTATAGAAGAGATGGCTTCAAACTGAAAAATCACTGGTGGCCAATGAAGGGTTTGGCTGATGAAGAGTAAAAGTCCAGCCATTGTTAACATAACATGAACAGTTTGTGTGACAACGATGTAACCTGGCAGCCAAGGAGAGTAGACTGGAATGCACATGCATGAACAATGGCTTCACTGTACTAGTCAGGAGGGCAGTAGATGACCTTGAGTGAGCATGTGTACTGTGTGGCAGCGGCATTCAAAATGACTGAGTGAGCAGAGCTATGAATCTGCATCAAATTTTGAATGAAGCTTGAACATTCCTCTGTGGAAACTATTCAGATGATTCAGAAGGCCACAGCTATCGGCAACTAGTGATTGGCTGCTTTATCACGACAACATGCCTGCTAATCCACCATATCCCATGCAGAGATTTTTGGCAAAACATCAAATCACCCAGGTGACTCAGCCCCCTGCGGCTCAGATTTGGTGCCCTGTGACTTCTGGCTTTTCCCAAACTAAAATCACCTTTGAAAGGTAGAGATATCAGACCATCAATGAGATTCAGGAAAATCTCATTAGGCAACTGATGGCAGTTGGGAGAACTGTGTGAGGTCCCAAGGTGCCTACTTTGAAGGGGACTGAGGTGGCATTGTCCTATGGACAATGTTTCTTGTATCTTGTATCTTCTTCAATAAATGCCTCTAATTTTCATATTACATGGCTGGATACCTTCTGGACAGACCTCATATATTTAATTGGAGAAGAAACACCACATAAAAACTGAAACCTGCTTAGAGATCTTTAATAAGATATAATCTGAATTAAATTATTAATGCCAATTTCTAAGATTTCTTTAAAAATTTTCTTATTGTTGTTCAAGTACATTTGTCTCCATTTTCACCCCTCCAAGGTCCCCAGCCCCACCTATCCTTGCCTCCCACCCTCAAACCTACCCCCTTTGGCTTTGTCCATGTGCCCTTTATACATGTTCCTTGATGTTCCTTCCCCTATTTTCCTCCATTATTCCTCTCTTTCCACTCCTCTGGTTACTGTCAGTTTGTTCTTTATTTCCATGTCTCTGGTTGTATTTTGCTTGTTTGTTTTGTTGATTAGGCTGCACTTATAGGTGAGATCATATGGTATTTGTCTTTCACTGCCTGGCTTATTTCACTCCTATTTTCTAAAATATCATTAATTGCATCCTTAGAAAATTGATCTACAAGGAGAAATTAGAAATTCTGTAGCACCAACCTAACATGCAGTAGTTGTGTAAGATGTTCTCCAGCTAGTTCCTTGTTTTTTATAAATGTCTTAAAACTGGCAGCAGACCTTTTGTAGGTGTCATTTGTTTCTCCCTCATTGATATTGATTTTATATGCTTTCTTTCTATAGGCTTAACAAAGAGACATTCTCCCTTAGGTTACATTTGGAAGCAATGCAATTTTTAATAAGGTGAACAAAATATAGAAGATGATTACCTTTATCATACATAATTAAAAAGTACACCTCATGGATGTTAGCCTAGGTTTTGTAAGATCCACCAGCTTACTCACCCTTATAGGAAATAGTGGATGTCAGTTATAAAGAATATCACATTTGTTTACTTTAACCACCCTAAGGGAAGGGAGACCTATTAAAACCAGAACAAACCAAAGCAAAATAAACAAAACACCCACTCTCATGGGTGTTCTTACAAAACTCTTAACTTGAACTTCCTTTATGCCTAAGGAATTTTTGCAGGAGGTGAAAGAATGCAATAAAAGCTAAATTATTAACAAAGTAAACAGGGTAATTCAGAAATCACCATGTTTAATTATCTTTCATTTTCATTTATCTTATGATAAAATCCCACAACCTTAGCTCCTTTAGAAAAAAATACCAAAATGTTCAAAGTTTGTTAAAATTCATGGATTCCCAATTTCAGAGGCTGCTTTGCCCACAACTTTGGCTATCTGCTGATGGATGGTGACTTTGATAAGCACGATATATCTTACCAGCCCTTCACTTGGTTTGATGTTTGCCAGCTGAATCACTTCTAGGTGGGCTGACTGTGAAACCAGAGGATCTGATGACAGGGATATGATGTGGTCACAGACTCCAGAAAGAGTTTTACACTGAAAGCAAAAATAAAAAAGAAAAATTATGATAATAAATGTTGTAAGTAACACATAAATCATATTTAGTTACAACTTTTTATAAGGAAAAACAAAAGAAACTGTAGCAGTAGTTGGTATTTTATTCTATAAAATCTATATTAAAAAGGTATTCAGGTGAAAAATTATTCATGCGCACCACACACCTATATTCTAAGTTATGGATACAAGAACTAGACATGAAATATTCAAGAAAGTTATGGGTATGTGCTAGTTCTATTATTTGATTCATCAGACCTAAAATAAAATGATTTTTCTAAACAATCTGAGAACTTCTTGATAACAACCATTGGATTGAATTGAATTCAATAATTTAAAAAACTTGTTAACTTTTACTTCATGATCAGAAAACTTAAAAAAATTCAGCCAAGGTCCAGGGAAGATGAGTCTCCCAAATATGCTTCATGAACTCCTCCTACTTATTCATCTAGACTTGACCGCTCAAAGTTATCTTTGTATAAAGTTTTCCACGTCCTCCAGGCAAAGTTTGGCACTCCCTCGATCCTGCATTCTCAGCATTCTGTGAACAGTCTAAAATTCTATGATAACTGCATTCTGAAGCCCTGTTGAAGCAGGGACCATGTCCTATTCATCTCTAACTTTTCATCCACTCCCACATACTACCCACTATAGGCAGACAACTCCTAGAACATATAGATATGAGTTCAATAAACTGAAGAGCAAATGAGCTTTAACAATGAGTAGAGTGGCTTGACTGAGGAAAGAAAGCTAGGGCTTTAGTGAGACCAAATCTATTCATACTGATATAGAACAAAAGATTTAAAACAGGGTATATCCATAATAGTATGATCAAGACTTAGACATCTAAACTCATGAAAAAGTGGAACATGAGAGGAAAAATCTTGGAATATAGTCCTAAAATATGCTGACCATTAGATGTTTCATAGACACTCACTTATTGTACTTCAAGGAGCCTGGTGTTGCCCTGGCTGTGTGGCTTAGTTGGTTGGAGTGTCACCTTGTACACCAAAAGGTTGCAAATTTGATCCCTGGTCAGGGCACATACCTAGGTTGCGGGTTCCATCCCCAGTTTGGAAACCTACAGGAGGCAACCGATTGATGTTTCTCTAACACATCGATGTTTTTCTGCCCCTCCCTCCCTCCTCTCTCTCTCTAAAATCAATAAACATATTCTCAGGTGAGGATAAAGAAAAAGAGCCTGGTGTCCATCATTTGAGGGTTGTTTGTTTTGGGGGGTTTTGTTGCCCTACCGTGGGAGGAGGTATTCTTTTGTAGCAATTACAATGTTATCTTCTATCCACCTCCAACAGGTACATTTATTCTGTGACTACTGCATTACCTGATTTTAAGGGAGACAATTTATTCTGCTTGGTCAGGGTAAGGACTCTCTTTTTTATTTACTGTATTCTGTACTTGGGCCAAGGTCTCAGTCTCTTCAGGGTTTATCTTCATCACATGACAAAGATTGCTAGGCTAAATTTTTCTCCTTGTTTGCACTCCTGCTTTTGCATCTGCCTTTCAAGGCTGCACTTTTATTGTGGATATCCATCTCTAAAGACAGACATCAACTGGCACAGTGGCAATACCCATGAAAAGAACCTGGGCATTGTATGAAGACAGGTGTGGGCAATCGCCACACTGCCAGTTACTTGCTGCGTGGCCATGACCAAGTTATTTTATATCATTGAGGCTCAGTTTCCTCATGCAGAAAATGGGGTAATAACAATTACTTTCTGTGGCTTATATGACAAATGAGGATAATTTATTTAAAAAGGAATTTGAGGAATTCTAGCCAAGATGGAGGCGTAGGTAGACACACTGTGCCTCTTCACACAACCAAAAGAAAAACAACAAATTTTAAAACAAAAAACAATAAGAATTGCCAGAAAATCAAACTATGGAAGTCCAACAACCAAGAAGTTAAAGAAACATTCATCCAGACAGGTAGGAGGGGTGGAGACAGGCAGCTGGGGCAGAGAGGACATGTGGCAAGGCGGCAGCTAGAGGACCTGGTGGGCAAGGCAGCAGATGGGAGACCAGGCGAGGCGGTGGCTGGCAGACCAGGTGGTCCCACATTTGCATGTGGATAAACAGGGACAAAAAACTGGGGAGCGAAACAGACCATGCAACCCAGGGTTCCAGTGAGGGAAAATAAAGCCGCAAAACCTGATTGAAAACACCTGTGGGGGTTGAGGCGGTAGTGGGAGAAACTCCCAGTCTCACAGGAGAGTTCGTTGGAGAGACCCACAGGGTCCTAGAATGTACACAAACTCACCCACCCTGGAATCAGCACCACAAAGGCCCAATTTGCTTGTGGGTAGTGGAGGAAGTGAATGAAAGCTGGCAGAGAGCTGAACAAATGACATTGTTCACTCTCAGACCCCTCTCCCACATATAGTGCCACAACACAGAAATGTGGGTTGCCCCGCCCTGGTGAATACCTAAGGCTCCACCTCTTACTACGTAACAGGTACACCAAGACAAAAAAGCTGGCCCAAATGAAAGAACAGATCAAAGCACCAGAAAAAATACAACTAAGTGATGAAGAGATAGCCAACCTATCAGATGCAGTGTTCAAAGCACTGGTAATCCGTATGCTCACAGAAATGATTGAGTATGGTCACAAAATAGAGGAAAAAGTGAAGGCTATGAAAAGTGAAATAAAGGGAAATGTACAGGGAACCAACAGTGACAGGAAGGAAACTAAAATCAACCATTTGGACCAGAAGGAAGAAAGAAACATTCAACTAGAACAGAATGAAGAAACAAGAATTCAGAAAAATGAGGAGAGGCTTAGGAACTTGCAAGGCAACTTAAATGTTTCCACATCCGAATCATAGGGGTGCCAGAAGGAGAAGAGGAAGAGCAAGAAATTGGAAACTTATTTTAAAAAGTAATAAAGGAGGACTTCCAGCCAAGATGGAGGCGTAGGCAGATGCACTGTGGCTCTTCTCACAACCAAAATTAAGGACAAGAAAGATTTAGAAACAAGAAAACAACCAGAACTCAGAAAATCAAACTGTTTGGAAGTCCAACAACAATTCATCCAGACCAGTAAGAGGGGCGGAGTCGCGGCAGGAAAAAGCGGAGGTGCGGACCGGGCACACAGGCAGCAGCGGCTGGCAGCCCCCAGGTGCACAGGCGGCGACTAGCAGACCCCGGGCTCCGGGCGGCAACTGTGCAGAACCAGTGAGGCCGCACAAGGCGGCTGGCTGACCGGGTGGTCCCACATTCACGCGCAGATAATCCAGGCAAAGGGGAAGCGGTGAAAGGGACTGGAATCTGAGAGTGAGTAAAGCAACCGCCATTATCTCCTCTCAGACCCCGCCCCCACATACAGCGTCACTACCCAGCGACTGGGCTGTCCCGCCCTGGGGAACACCTGAGGCTCCACCCCTCACTACGTAACAGCGGCGACTAGACAAAACAAACAAACAAACAAAAAAACCCCCAGAAATGAAAATGGCTCAAACCGGAGAACAAATCATACCCCAGAGCCAATTTATCTAAGCGATGAAGAGATTGCCAACCTATCAGATGCACAATTCAAAACCCTGGTAATCAGGATGCTTACAGAATTGGTTGATTTTGCTCACAAATTAGATGAAAAAATGAAGGCTACAATAAGTGAAATGAAGAAAGATGCATGGGGAACCAACAGAGATGGGAGGAAAACAGGGACTCAAAT